>JAJONR010007671.1:0-23724 GCA_029582245.1 Solanum etuberosum
CCCCCCCCCCCAAGGAACTTGGAATGTCACTTACGAAACTTGTTTTTCCTATTTTCATTAGGTAATTTTCAAGGAGCTTGTTTTCCCAGAGAAAATATTTTTACCAACAAAACATGAGAAAATTGGAAAACACTTCCCGGAAAATGTTTTCCGACATACCAAACACACTATTGAAACTTGCAATAAACTAAACATAGTATATGTGGTCAACCTTGTAAAATTCCGGAAGGTTGTGAAGTTTGTAGACTTCATCAACAGCTTGGATTTGCTTTCTTATCTGAGGGACACAAAATACAAGTAAGTTTCCTCCCTTGCCTCAACAATGAACTTTATTAGCAAGACATGGGAGGACAAGGAAGAACAATAAGCTTTTATCTAAATTGACATGAATGGTGTTAGAGAGGAAAATAGTAGAGAGCTTAGTTCAAACTCATTGTTCCATGATCGAAACACATGCGAAAGATGAACATTAACTAACCACTGTAGAGAATTAGTTGATCAAAATTAAAGCAGACAATAACCAAAGACACACCTAAGATTAAGGGGTCGTTTGGTTGGGAACAAGTTATCCCAAGATTAATTATCTATCCTGGGATAACTTATCCCACCATGTATATGGGATAACCTATCCCATCACTATGGTATAAATGATGGGATAAGTTATCCCAAACATGGCAACCAAACAAGACACCAAATTTTTAACCCCGGACTATTTATTCTTATCCCTCACACCAATAGGAACCACCAAAACCTCTAACAACCCCACAATGCAGTTTTTGATTGTAATGAAATGGATAACGCTTGCACAAGGGTTTTCTTTCAGTGCGCAGAGCCAGGCATGCCCTGCGATGCTGCCACCATTAGCTTTAGGGGAAACCCCTGTTCTGATCTAGTTTTCAAATTATCCATTCACTTAAAAACCTGGCACTGCATCCCGCTTCTGACTTGCTCCTTATTTTGGTTAAAATCCACATAAAATAACAAAAGTTGATGGATTTTTATTGGTAACAAAAATTAATGTATTATCCACCGAAACTTGTTGGCCAACCTATTACGGTGACTTTCATAAAGATATTAACTTTTTTATGACGGTAATGTCCGGGATGGCTTGCACTACTACCTCCCACCCGCATAAGTATTGGGTAACACTACCCACCAAGGCTTGAGCCAATGGGAAGAAACTACCTAGTATGTTTATCTCACCTGAGACCTGATGATATCCCACCCCCACCACACACAAAAAAAGAACTCATTAACCACTAGACCACATTCTTGGGTTGCTAAAGAGATCAACTATTTGTCATCCTCCTCCCTAAACTTGTTGACCTACCAATTACATTTGTCTGCCATGAAGACATCATCCATTCCTTTTCTCAATCTCTACTTAGAGCTTGTTTGGATGGGCTTATAACTTATTATAAGCCAAAACTCATACGTTAGGATTTTTAGCTTATGGTTTTTGGGCTTAAAAACACTTTTTTATTTTACCCAAACACTACAAAACTGCTTAAAGCCCCTAAAATAAGCCAATCCAAAGAGGCTCTTATTTAAAAGAAACGTTGGCTAATCACGTTGCGACTTGACATGAGTAGTCACTCTTGATTTTGATTTTCATATTGCATATGTTGTTTTAAATAGCTTTATTCAGAAAAAAAAAATATGTGTGCTTCGCTCAATGGGTGACGACCTTTACTTCTTTATTCTTTTTGTTAAGGGGCATTTCTGGTTGAATCAATATATCTTCAGTTTCTCCAGAATTAGTGGCTGATTCCTGGACCCTGATAACGCGGGATGCTTTTGTGCACCGGCTTCCTTGTCCAGAATATGTCAAACACGTTCCTAAATGTAAAGGACATTTAGTCTTGATGCTTCATTAAGTTTGTGCCAAGATTTCATGGGATTTTGTCATATCTTGGATTCTAGGTGTTAATATTCCCATAGTCTACTTACTGCTACCCTTCTCAAAAAAAAAAACATTCAGTCTTACTTCTGAAATTTTCACATAGGCTAATTTTTTCAAAGATGTTAATTTTAGTTTCAGTTTTCAATGTACAAGAACACAACAAACAATATAAGTTGTGAACATTCGTACAAAATCTATTTGAACCCCACCAGTAACGAGAAGCTTATGGATATACTGGCCCTATGAGAAAAAGATACCATACACACCTTATACTAGATGACCGAGGCAGTGGGAAGAGGAGGATTTGACAATACACGTAAGCAGCAACTCCAATCCAATTACCCAGACAGAGGGAGATAACCTTCTTTAGTTGTACGACTGTACTTCTAGTTTATAATTCCCTAGATTAACCATGAATATCAACTTGATTGATACAACACATACACCTACCAATTCAATACAACACATACACCTACCAAGTCAACACATTCCCAGTCCTTACGGTTGACCATGGAGGCAGCTTCCATTCGCATCGACATATCTCTCTCGAAAATGAATAACACCATAAGAGCTCATATAATTCAGAACACACCACATGGAATGTTTATCTACCACCATTAAATATGGGATAGCAACTCAAATGCTGAATCCTGTTGTAATTCATTTCTTTTTTTGGGGGATAGCTGACAAAACCCCAAAGGCCAGTGGCGCACTGTTCTAAACTCGATGAATAATGGGCCCTCCCCTCTACCCTTCTCCACTTAAATACCAAGTTTTTGACTGCAACAGAGTTTGAGCTCGTAACATGTGTGTATACTACACATCACAAGCTGCGCACTTACAACTACACCAAAGCCCTAGGGTTAAGCCTGTTGTAAACTTTTCTCTTAGACATCGTTATAACCACCTCACTAATGAGGAAACAGAAGGGTTATACTGGTCACTAGGGTAGATTTTTCCATCTCCTGACACTCCATTTTCTACAACTATCTCATATTCTCTGTTTCTCAAGTTACATTACTCTCCATTAGCTCTTAAATCTCGGAAAATTGAATTTGGCACACACAAGCATGTGCCTCGATATCTATTTTATATTAAGGGACCTTAAAGATGTACCAACAACTAACTTGTATACGAGGAGCATACTTATGACTTCAAACATTCTTCGGATTTCAGCTAGAAGTGAACACAATCCAAAACAGCAAACCATGTTTCCAACAAGTACTAAAGAAATGGCATTTTTCATACCTGTGCTAAGCCTCCTTCTACAACTTCCAGTGACATGAATGTGCGAGTTGAATCATCATTGACAAAGATCTCCCATTTGTTAAAATCTATCAAATACCTATGTCCATTAATAGACAACAATTAACAAAGCAACAACAGGTTTTGTTTTGCCCAAAACAAAATCAGAGATAGCATGCATATCACTAATGTCACCTCACCTCCTCTGAAACTGAAGCCTCTGTCGAAGCATGGAGATCACGGAATTAATCTGATGCACGCGGAGTGGGACAGTTCTTCCCAAACTAATGTGAAACTCTCTACCCAACACCACTTTTTCAAGCAGTGCTTCATCTTTCAACAAACCACTCAATGGTACATCAACATCCACAGCATGTAGAGTAGGTACAAGATCTGTGACCTTCTTCAGAAAACTGGCCAGCCCCTTCCTTGTTGCAGATGGTATATAAACTAGAAGTAAAAGAAAATATAAATAAACATTAAGAAAAAACGTTTTATAACAACCTTCCAATAAACTTACCAACAAAAATATGACAAAAAGATTCGATTTTGAATCATATTACCAATGTCATACTTGATTAAATAAGGACCGTTTGATTTGTCTCTTTTCGATTTAAAAAATCGTGGCTTAAACCATCCTAATTCTGTTACTAAATGCAATTTGCAAATGATCTTGCTCTAAACCTACCTTTTAACGACTAATAATGATTTTGCATAATTGAGTTATTATGCTCTTTACCAATTCATAAAAACAAAATTAGAGAACGAAGCATAAAATGCGATGAAAACAAGGGAGATAGGAGAAATTACCCGGGATGTAGATATGTAAAGCATAATTGCCTTCAATGTGAGGAAAGCTTCGAACGCGATTGACTTGACTACTTGGCAAGGAGTCCAAAGGAACTTCAGAAGCAAAAAAGCAAACATTTAGTGAGCATAAATCATCTTATATAGATTTTTCTGGGTTTGGTGTAAAAGAAAGTTACCAAAAGAGTTGGGCGGCTGAAGAAGTGAAATAGGAGGTGGAGGCAGAGGGGCCAGTGATGTGGAAGCTGACGACGGCTGTGGAGGGGTGGGATTGGAGTCGGAATCGGAGCCGGAGTCAGAAGAATCGTCTGCGTATGAGGCTATTAGCGCTTCCATATTACTCCTTTTTGTTTGCTCTCCCTCGATGAATCCCAAAGTATGTATGTCCACAGTGACTGATCAATCTTGTTCAGACTTCCAAGAACTTGCCATTTTTAATGAGTTTAGGTGTTCCATTTTATTTGTAATATATATGAAGTTGGGTGTTGAAGACGAAGGGTGTGTTTAGTCTAAGATAAAAAGTCCAAAATAGTATTTTTATCTTTGGATTACTAAATAGTCCTCAAGTTTGTAACATTCGATACACTTTTGTCCTCCCCAAACTTTTTTTATTTTTTAATATTGATTTGTCCACAATTTTATGTATAAATGTTCAATCGTTTTTTATATATTTAGTAGAAATAATAATTTATGTGAGAGCGAGTGAGAAGAAGAACAATTTATTTTGTTCAATAGAAATATTATTGCAGTTAAACTAATAGCACCTTGACATATGACGTTGCAAGAAAAGAAAAAATTGTATTATTACACGCGAAATCGACGTTATGAACCTCTCAATTTTAGTTATAATAATATTTCTAATATAAAAAAAAAAAGATATTTTTCTTCTCACATTCTCTCACATGGAGTTATTATTTCTACTAAATATATTAAAAGACGACTAAATATTTCATACATAAATTGTGGATAAAATCATTGTTAAAATATATGCAAAAATTTGGAGGCGGACCAAAAGTGCACCAACACTACAAAAAAAGGGGTAATTCGCGGGAGTTAAAATTACAAATAGTGGGGGTTTAGAACCCCCACAATTTGTTGTTACAGGGTTTCAACAACCACCATAGTTAGGTTTGTCACAATTAAGTTGCAACAGTTTTTAAGGAACCCCCGCAATCGACAATTAGCGAGGGTATTAACCTCCGTAATTTATTTTTCAGCAAATAATTTTATTCCATTTTGTGGGGGTTTATAACCCTCCACAAATAAATTTTAGTACGTTGGGGCTATAACCTCCGCAATACTTTGATGGAATTTTTAAATTCAATTTTGTAGAGGTAATAATTTATATAAAATTAAGTTACACCTAATCTTCATGATAATTTTGTAGTAATTAAACCAATTCATTCTTAACTAAATTAATAAAATATTTCATGAAATAAAAAACACAAAGATCTAACTAAATCATGAAGTTAACATAACTTAATGTCAAAGGTCATCAAATTTACAATAGACTTTCTTTAAACCAAAAGAACATACAAACAAACAAAAAATGATACGTTGTTGTCTCTATGTACACAATGTCTACTCAACTCATAACTTCTCTAAAAAATATAATACGTAAATATGGCTTTCAGAAGAACACTTCAGTTCCTTCCAAGCATCTATTGATCTTTTAGACATTATTTCCTCAAACTGAACCTTGACTTTGGCACTCCTGCAACAATAGTGTATGTGAAGGACATTAGTTGTGCAACAATAGAGAGAACCAAGATTTTTGTGTCACCAAATGCTATCATATATCTATTACTAGACACATGACAAGGATCTGTCTTATGACTCTGGCGAAAATAATTGTACACAGACTACAGTTCCTGATATTGAAATAGAGTTTTCTAACAATGTTAAAAAAGGGAATGGAAGATTGAAATAGAGTTGCCAAATTGTACACAAACTACATGTTCCCTTCATGACAACAACCACGTCAAATGTAGATGTTATAGCTACTAACAACAAAAAGAATCTAGTAATAGTCTCTGTCCTTGAGTATAATAGCAGCAAAAAACTTCTAATGTAAAACTATATCTAGTTCTCTTTTAGCTCCATATCAATATTTAGGTGTAACTAACCTCCTATCACATATTCCATGAGAAGTTAGACATCTCAGCTTTTCAAAGGTAAGGGTAAAATTTGCATATACTTTATCCTCCATAAATATTGTTGTTAAGTTAAACATCTCGGCTTAATTTCAACTTCTAAATGGCAAGATAAATTTCAATTCACATAAAAAACATCATCAGTCAAACTTTCCAAATTTCCACATGTCACTATCAGATGGTAACAAACGCAAAGTACAAGTTCAATAAGCTGGCAATTGTCTGATATTTATTTATTCTTAACTCATAATAAACAGTTAACACCCTAAACAAATTAGCACACTAAAAAAAGAACTTGCTAGAAGTGTCTATTAAGTTTCATTGTCCAGATAGGGTGGTTGAGTATTGAGGCATACGAGTAATAACCTGGAGATTCCATATCAAAATTTCAACTATAAGAGTACATACTATGAAGTCATTTGTTCTACCTTTGATGGTCAAATTAACTCGATACAATTGATTGTGAGTTGTAACAGATTACTCCATAGAGAGAAAAAATTTCTTACTTATCTTTTCGGAGCTTGAAGGCTATTCAATTTAGTTTCACCAAGGCTGAAAGCAGGCCACTTAAATTTTACTATAATCACAACAAAAAGCAGAACAGAGAAGTAAATTACAAAGCTAAGAAAAAATTGCATAACAGAGACAAAAAACAGTGCAGAGCAGTTAAAGAACTATAAAATAAAGGGGGGGAATGCACAACAGAGACAAAAACACATTGTAGAATCACCCTAACGATGCTTGTTAACCAAATTTTACCTAAAGGAATTAAATTTTAAAGAGTTAGATACATGATGGACGGTCAAGTGTTGTTTAGATGAATTAACAACAGTACTTAACAAAAATACATAAGTTTTATTGAAAAGCCATTAGGGGTTGTTCATGTCTTTTCTTGAGTTTCAATTAGGAAGACTATCCCCTAGAGACTGATATTTTTTGCAGACAAATTATTTTCTTTTCTGGAATTTGTTATGTGGTTAACTGGAAAATGCATTGGTGCAATACAATTTATAATGAAAAATTCATAAACAAAAATTTGATCTGCCACTTAACTTTAAAGATATTAATGAATTGTTTCAATGAACAAACAATAATAAAGATTCATTGATTTTTGAGAGGCAGCAACAACAAGAACATTACAGTAGAATTTACGTTATAAAATGGATGCCAAGACAATTTGTGACTTTAAACAAATCCGGAAAACTAAAATTGTTATAAAATGGCACAAACTTCTCTTAGGGTGGTAATCAAAATAACTAGAGGACACAAAACAATTTTCAACAATCTTAGTCTTGCAAACAAGTGTCGATGAAGGATATGATGAAGTGGTGGATGGGTAAGCAGCAAAAGCGGTAATGTGAAATTAAAAATGTTAAAAATATAATAAATCTCAAAAGTTTTTGATCAAGTAACAATTTCATTAATCACAGGGCCAAAGTTGATCGTATACATTTTGTGAACCACTAAAATGACTCATTGTAGCAGACATGAGCGGGGGCTGGTGGATAGAAGTAGCAAACATACGAACAAGACAAAAGGGATTTGCCAGTAATGATTGCTATGATTTTGCAATTATATAACTAGAAATGACAAAGGAAACTGTTATGAATCAACCCCAGTCCGACAGAAACTTTGACATCACAAAATCAGTTATTGGGCCAAAAAGGTTGATTTGGGATCTAGGCCCAATTAGAGACTAATTTAAAAAGAAGAGAAGTTAGAAAGAGAGGTTATGCATATTATGACGAAACTATCTGATCCTATCATCTTCTTTGGAGTCTAAACTTCTCATCCTCATTCTTATCTCTATCCTTTAGTTACTTGTAATTTCATTGTAATCCAGTAGTTTGAGAGTTGTAAGTACTATTCTAAAGTTGTAATCATGTTCTGTTCTTATTAATATAGTGATCAATTCGGGTTTGTTACATTAGTGCTTTCATTGAGAGTACTCCATGGATGACGAGTATGTGTTGGATCTTCAGCGGTGTTTCCGACCCAACAATATGGATTTATCAGGCAGAGAGGTATTTCAATTTCTATGGCTTTTCTAAAGATGTGTGGTTATCTCTTCCTTATCTTTACTTTGATGGAGAAGCGCTTGCTTGGTTTAATTGGTTGTATCGCAATAAACAATTCTGTGATTGGACTAATTTCACAGAGAAATTGGCTTGCCATTATAGCAGGCGAATTGTTACAGAACTTAAATTGTCTCCCATTATTGATCTATTGCTGCAAATGGATAAGAATTTATCTCGTATGCGTGGTCACCTGGATAACATACAGAATAATCTGTTTGCTTGCTCCCCAGAGTTTGCTGACGCTCAAGCACGTTCAGATTTGACTATGTCTTTGGTCGGTGAGTGCGAAATAAAGGAGGGAACAGAACTGAACATTGTTTCTGCTTTGAACGAGGACAACTCAAATCCTATAGACAATCTCGAGGTCCCTTCTGAGATGTTTGAACTTCCAGTCGATGTGGAGCATGAAAAGTTGGAGCACATGGATACCTACCTTTCAGATGGTTGTTTGGAACCTCTGCCTATCCCTACCGAAATTGTTGTTGGAGTCGATTTTGCAACGGAAGCCATAGATGGAGTAACTACATATTTAAAAGGTGGCGAACATCACATGTTCGATGGATTTCCTCAAAAGAATGGACTGATTTACCTTCAAGTGGCACTCCTACATATCCAATTGGATCCATCTTTGGCCGATTTTGGGGATCTAGCACTGTGTGAGAGCATGAAAAATGGCTTACCCACCTGTTATTGGTTTGACACTGGGCAACATGTCTGTCATTCCATTCCTTTCGTGTTCAGGCATAAGAAATGTGATTATCATTTATCTGCAATGGAATTCGATAAGAATGGTTATCGTCCAACTATTGGGGCTCAAGGTGGTGATGTCTTAATTTTTGCCATTATGTGCTCAAGTTGTTATTGCAGCGGGAAAGGCTAAAAAACAGCTTTGGAGGGGGTTGCTCACAATGGGTTGCTTGACATGTTAGCGCGCCACATCGTAGCTATTGAATCGTACAATTCAAAGTTGGACCAACTATTCAACGCAATGTCCAATGAAGCTTTCAAGGTATTCAATGCTACGTCCACTTCGTTACTGGTTAGGGTTCTCGTTGAAACACCCAAAGAAATGGGAACTGTTCAGTAATTCCTCTTTAAAGAAAGAGCATATTTTCTAACTTCTTTTGGTGGTCGCGGATCTTTAATGCCAGTTGCACACTCCACACATGCTCTACCAATGAGTGTGAATCTGGTCATGGCTAAGTTTCGTGGAACGGTTATGGTTAATTGTGTATGGGATCCAGGAATCAGTTCCAAAACTATGCACTGAAATGGTTTTATGGAGACCACCGAGGCATATCTATTACTGGGATTTATTGAGGCACATGTTTATAATAGCCGACCCCACAATGATAGCCAATATCAATCATTTATCTACGCGACTATTTTTCTACCTATCAGTGAGCGTAGAGCAACAATTGCGATATTATATGGTCAGGACAATATTGAACTTCAATGGTCAGTAAGTAGCCAACGAAATTTTAGAAAGATGGCTTTCAACATGTCTACTGTGGGTGCAAAAAACTTCATCGCCAATAGGGGAGACAACAATTTAATTTTTGAAGAGCGAATGGAGCAACAAAATGTGCCAACAGACCAATGTGCTTATTGGTGGTGTTTGACAATGATATATATTTTTATTGATCACATCTCATTTTGGATTGATATATGTGCTTTTGAGTGCATCGTGGTTACCACCCAGCTTACATGTATTGTGACTTGTAAATGGCTCATGGTTGCTCAACCTATTAAGTTGGTTCAGGAGTACAATGACATCCTATTAATATCTGAGATAATTGGTGAGAAGCGTGCTATTGCCATTGTTGTTGCCTTGAACCTTGAGGACAAGGTTCTTATTGGGGACGGGAGTATTGTTATGAATCAACCCCAGCCCGACAGGAACTTTGATATCACAAAATCAGTTATTGGGCCAAAAAGGTTGATTTGGGATCTAGGTCCAATTAGAGACTAATTTAAAAGGAAGAGAAGTTAGAAAGAGAGGTTATGCTTATTATGATGAAACTATCTGATCATATTATCTTCTTTGGAGTCTAAACTTTTCATCCCCATTCTTATCTGTATCCTTTAGTTACTTGTAATTTCATTGTAATCTAGTAGTTTGAGAGTTATAAGTACTATTCTAAAGTTGTAATCATGTTCCGTTCTTATTAATATAGTGATCAATTCGGGTTTGTTACAGAAACACATCGTCGAAGAGATCCATTACCTCATTAGTCGCATTGTTCAAGGGGTTTGCTGATACCGACTGCGTATTCCATTGAAAATCTTTGATCAGTTCCTCAATTCCAGCATCAAATTTGTTCTTGTTTTCTATAGTAGCATTCTGCTAGATTACTGCTTTTGGTTTCGCTACTGGAAATGTCGGAGATGATGTCAGTGGTGAACAATTCAAGCATCTTACATCAACAATTCTAGTCAAGTTATTAGAAAAATGCAAGTTCTGAAGAGTATGCAGTTGAGCATAATCAGTCGTGGATCCAGAGAGTAATGGGAACCAGTATGTAAGATATCTATAAATATTTGACTGTGAACCTAATTAGTGTTTTATATGAATTTGAGATCGCGTTAGGAAATTATAAACTTCAAATCCTGGATCCTCCTGACTGTAAAATTACTTCCACTTTACTCCATACAAATCATTTAGATAGAGGAACATGCACTGGGGGCTTGCAACATACAGTGTTTTGGAAACTGATCCATTTGCTTTCGTGGCTTCTGTATAACTTTTAGAAACGCTAGCAGCATGGTTGATGGTAGCGGTTGATACAGTTGGGGAGAAATTTGCTTTCGGCTTTGCCTTTGCAACTTGAGAGATTGATAGTTCTATATTTTGAAAAACGTTTTCTCGGGGATCAGGAGAAACCTGTTAAACATTGATAAGTCTTGATGCTCCCAGATGTTTTGATGATCTCCTCACAAATGCAGGGACCCGGTTCTCTATAGAGTATGTTCGTCCATGTCCATATGCTATACAACTGGAAAGTTGTCCGCGTCAGAAGTTGGTGAGGTCGTCAGAGTACAACACCAATCAGAAGGGACGAGGTTGTTTGTCCAACGTGTATTAACTCTTGATGTTTGATATATTCAAGATGAAAAATAACATATTATTCATTCATGCAAAGTGAGATATTCAAGCTTCAAAAAATAGCAAGGGACCTCATAGATTTCCTAATTGCTTCTTGAACCAGCTGTTACTTTGATTGCTGGTATTTGTACTTATATTGTAGGAATAGTTTCGCTTGTGATAGAAACGTTTCAAGTTTGGGTGAATCATTGTAAGAACTTAGTTGAGGGGAACTTCGTATCTTATGTCAAAGTCTATATTAATCAGTTTGGTTAGTATAGTGGGCAATGCAGGCATTGTTTTGGCTCATTAAGTGATAGTGTATTACTCAGAATAGAGATTAGCAGGTTAATCTCGTTTGTGTTGTAAACTGGGTTTTACTTTGGCTTGTGAAGTTTAGTAATATCAGTTTGAAAATCCTGTGGACAGGTCATGGTTTTACTCCCTTGAGCAAGGAGGTTTCCACGTAAAGTTGTGTGTGCTATCTTTACCTTCAGTATTTATTTTCTGTTCATCGTAACTGTGTTGAGGACCTGGTCCTATCGTAACTAGTGGACGCATACATTCCAACAATTGGTATCAGAGCCTCACTTTTCTATTTGGGTAACACCAAGAAAAGAAAAGATCATGAAGGAATGGATGCTCCACCCAACGTGGAAGAAGGTCAGTGTCGTTTCAATGGACAGTTCTATGGTTGGTGGAAGAATCGCATGCATGAATACATCAATGCTGAAGACACTGAGCTGTGGGATGTGATTCTTGACGAACCCTACATTCCCACCAGAGAAGTGAAAGATGGAGAACTTACTACGGTAATCCCCAAAACCAGAAAGGAATACAACGAAGTGGACATGAAGAAGACAGATAAGAACTATAAAGCGAAGAAGATTCTGGTATGTGGAATCAGCTCAGATGAGTACAATAAAATCTCTGCTTGCGAGAAAACTAAAGAGATATGGGACTGTCTCAAAATAGTCCATGAAGGAACGACACAAGTAAATGAGTCTAAGGTTGATATGCTAACAACTCAATATGAGAACTTTTGTATGAAGGAAGGCGAAACCATTCACAAGATGAATACAAGATTCACTTCCATAACCAACAAACTGAGATGTCTTGGTGAGACTATTCAACCAAGCAAATAAGTTCGAAAAATTCTCAAGGTGCTTCCTAAGTCTTGGGAGAGTAAAGTGAATGCTATCACTGAAGCAAGAGATCTGAAGGTACTCACCATGGATGAGCTGTTTGGAAATCTTCAAACCTACGAGTTGAATAGACAACAAGGGTCAATCATGAAGGAAGGAAAAAAGGAGAAATCAGTGGCCCTGAAATTATCTTCAAATGATGGGACTGAAGATGAGGATGAAATGGCATACATTACTAAAAGGTTCCAGAAGATAATCAAGAAGCATGGAGGTTTTCAAAAGAAAGGCCAGCAGAGCAGCAAATGCAAATGATCTCTGTCATAAATGTGGGTAACCTGGCCATTTCATGAGGGACTGTCCAAGCCAGAAGCAGGAAAGGCATGACTTCAAACCTCGAAGAAGGGACTAGGTCCCATACCATGCCAAAAGAAAGGCTCATACTGATCAACTAGTGAAGACAGCCTTTGCTGTCTGGGGAAATGCATCCAGCGAATCTGAGGAAGAGGAAGGTAGCCAAGAAGATGTCTTGATGATGGCTGTCAAAGATGATGAAACTGTATTCAACTCCATTTTCTCACTAATGGCAAAATCTAATGATGAGGAGAATCAGGATGAGGTAACCCTTTTTTATCTCAAAAGTGACCTAGGCACTTTTTCCATTAAAAGATTGAGAAAACTTATTGTTGTACTAATTGACTCAGTTGATAAATTAACTTCTGATAATTTGATGATAAGTGAAAAAATGAGTCTGTGAGAAGATGAAAATACAGCTCTTAACTCTCAAATGTCTGAAATGAGTGTTAGGATAAGTATTCTAGAGACTGATCATTTGCAGCTCAACGAGGAACCTGGTACCTCTGAGGGTGGGAAACAAAAACTTAGTAACTTTGAGGTCGAGCTAGAAGAGAAACTGAAGGCCTCTGAGTCTAAGTTAGTTGCCTTCCTTGAAAGAAACTCTCAATTAGTGAAGGATCTGTGTAATATCAAAGAAAAGTTAAACCACTACCTCAAATGTACTGATTCGTCTAAAATCCTTTCTAACTTAGCGAATCAGAAGTTCAACAGCAAAAAGGGCTTAGGTTGTAGATAGATAGAGCCTCCCTACAATCCCCACAGTAAATATGTCTTTGTTTCTGACAATCTCATGTGTACCCATTGTGGAAGAAATGGCCATCTGAAAGAAAAATGTGAGACTCTAAAAGGAGTAAAAGAAAGGCAGGAGAAGTTTCTCAAATCGAGAAAAGTTTTTGTGAAAAAGAAAAAGGTACCGGGTCCCAGATACCATTTTAGCAAGAACACTTTGCCCCCATGGACATGAAGGTTTCTCATTAAGCCTTTTGATAGTTTTTGGGAACTCCATCTCAAGTGGGTTCCTAAGTCTAATAAGTGATTCTTGTGCAGAAGAGAGTAAGGGAAATGAAGTTAAATTCGTGTCTGACAGGTGTTTGGTTGCAAATGCTTTGTACTAACAAAGTTGTTATGTCTGCCAAAAGAGTCAAAAGCATGTATGTTGCAGATCTTGACTCGGTAGAAGGGGATAGTCTCTTATGTCTAAGTGCTCAAACTGACAATGCAAATCTATGGCATAGGCGGTTGGGACATGTGAGCTCATCTTTGCTAAACAAGCTTGATGCGGGGGACCTGGTCTGTGGACTGCCGAAACTGAAGTTTTCTGACAACAAAGTCTGTGAGGCCTGTGTAAGGGGGAAACAAACGAGATCATCCTTCAAAACCAAGAAAGGTGTGAGCACTACCAGACCTCTGAAGCTTCTCCACATGGATCTATATGGACCTGTTAGAATTCAAAGCAGAGGAGGTAAGAAATACATTCTGGTAATTGTTGATGATTTCTACAGGTTTTCCTGGAACATGTTTTTGAGGACCAAGGACGAGACAACTGGACTATTGATCACCTTTTCCAAATCAATTCAACTAAAGGTGGACTGCAACATAGCAAGCTTCAGATCAAATCATGGCACAAAGTTTGAAAACTCTCAAATTGAAGGCTTTTGTGCTGAAAATGGAATCCATCACAATTTTTCTGCACCAAGAACTCCTCAGCAAAATGGAGTTGTTGAAAGAAAGAACAGAACACTGGTGGATATTGCTAGAACCATGTTGATTGACTCGGGGCTTGCAATAATTTTTTGGGCAGAAGTAGTCAACACAGCTTGCTATGTTACAAACAGGTGTCTTATCAGGTCTGTGATCAAGAAAACTCCTTACGAATTGATGAATGACAGGAAACCTTCAATTGCTCATCTGAAGCCTTTTGGTTGCAAATGCTTTGTACTAAATAATGGAAAGGATGATCTTGGCAAGTTTGATGCCAGGAGTGGTGAATGGGTATTTGTTGGGTACTCCTCCACCAGCAAGGCATACAGAGTTTTCAATAAAAGAACTTTGTGTGTTGAAGAGAGTATAAATGTGATTTTTGACGAATCTAATGACAAGAACAAGGATGAAAACAATGAAGACATTGAATTGGAGGAACTGATGAAGGATCATCAAGACAAGACAATCCAAACTCATGAAAGTGAACAGGCTTCAAGGAAAGAAAAAGGCTCAGAACTCACAGTGGAACCTGGTCACTCCGATGCAACTCAGGATGTAAATTCTCAGAACCCAGATCTTGAAGAAGATGAATCTATTGATGATAAGAAGAGACAACAAGGAAGTCCAGATGGAAACATCAATCCTCTCATCCGTTGGATAATCTTGTTTCTCCACTTGTCTCTGGAATACAAACTTGATCCAAAACAAGAAATCTGGTTGCGTATTCAGCCTTCATATCCACTATTGAGCCCTAGAATATCAAGGAAGCCTTAAATAATGCTGATTGGGTAACATCAATGCAGGAAGAACTACATCAGTTTGAGAGAAGTAAAGTGTGGCATCTGGTCCCCAGACCTCTCAACAGAACCATTATCGGGAATAAGTGGGTCTTTAGAAACAAACTTGATGAGCATGGGATTATCACCAGGAATAAGTCAAGAATTGTGGTACAAGGATATAATCAAGAGGAAGATATCGACTATAACGAGACCTTTACTCCTATAGCCAGAATGGAAGCCATCAGAATCTTAATAGCTTTTGCTGCGTACATGGAGTTCAAACTGTTTCAAATGGATGTCAAGAGTGCCTTTCTGAATGGGCATTTGAAGGAGGAGGTGTATGTTAAGCAACCTCCAGGGTTTGAAGATGCTGATTTCCCAAACCATGTGCTGAAGCTGGATAAAGCTCTGTATGGCCTGAAGCAAAGCTCCTAGAGCTTGGTATGAGCGCCTATCAAAATTCCTACTTGCAAACGGGTTCAAAAGAGGTAAAATTGATAATACTTTTTTCCTAAAATCCAGAGGTAAGGAGTTGTTGATTGTGCAGGTATATGTAGATGACATCATCTTTGGAGCTACTTCAGATTCACTGTGCAAAGAATTTGCTGAGATGATGAGTAGTGAATTTGAAATGAGCATGATGGGAGAGCTTACATTCTTTTTGGGGTTGCAGATCAAACAGTCTCCTCAGGGCACGTCAATATGCCAAGAGAAGTACATAAAAGAACTGCTCAAAAAGTTCACAATGCTTGAGGCAAAAGTTCTTGACACTCCCATGAGCACAAGTGTGAAACTTGACATGGATGAAGAAGGAATTGATGTAAATCAGACCATGTACA
The DNA here is from genome assembly GCA_029582245.1 of Solanum etuberosum. Lineage (NCBI taxonomy): Eukaryota > Viridiplantae > Streptophyta > Magnoliopsida > Solanales > Solanaceae > Solanum > Solanum etuberosum. The sequence goes on from JAJONR010007671.1 coordinate 16,090, forward strand.
GGGGAATTATTGGGTCACTTCTTTATCTCTCTGCAAGCAGGCCTGACATAGTCTTCAGTGTAGGGATGTGCGCCAGGTTCCAAGCAGCACCAAAGGAATCACACCTGAAGGCAGCTAAGCGAATACTGAGATACTTGAAGGGAACACATGACTTGGTCCTCTTCTACCCTTCTGGTGACTCTTTTGATCTAATTGGTTATGTTGATGTTGACTATGCAGGTTTTCTTGTTGATCGAAAAAGCACTTCAGGCATGGCACATTTCCTAGGATCATCACTGATTTCATGGGGCACCAAGAAGAAAAATTCAGTAGCCTTGTCTACAGCAGAAGCAGAATATGTGGCTGCTGCATCTTGTTGTGCTCAGCTCTTATGGATTAAGCAACAGCTCGAAGATTTTGGTGTTCTCACAGACACTATTCCTCTCATATGTGACAACACAAGTTCAATGAACATGGCCAAAAACCAAGTTCAGCATAAGAGGACTAAACACATAGATGTGAGACATCACTTTTTGAAGGATAATGTTGAGAAGAAGAATGTGGTGATGAGATTTTACAAGACAGAAGACCAAGTGGCTGACATCTTTACAAATTCTTTGAGCAAAGAAAGTTTTGTCAAAAAAAGTCTGAAGCTAGGGATGCACAAAGTCACCTGATTTCATAACCAGCTTGCATAAAACTCCTTTTTATGACTATGTTAAGAGGGGCAGGTATCTATACAGGTTGTTTTGCTTTTCGTCTGAGAATTCACATCTGGTACCTTACTGCAGGTACACACTCATGGCATGTTGGCTAGAGGGAAGATAAACTCATACAGACAGGGCCATATAAAGAAAGAGACCTGGTCCTCAAAGGTTAGTATCACTTATGCTACACAGTTATCTATCAACGGTCACTACCACGTGTCCTTCCCCCATTCATCGCGTCAATTTCAGATATCTTTTCACTTTAAATCCAAGCGTCGCTACTGTTCAGGGACCAATACCCTTCTTGTTTTTAAATACATCTTTTTAGTGAATCCAAACAATCTTAATCTCTTCTAAATCCTCTCTTGTATTCACTATTTTTTTCCTTCTTTCTCTTCGCATCAAAATGGCTAACTTTTCTTCATCCCCAAAGCTTCTTATCTCCCAAGAAATTGAAAATCCCAGTTCATTCAATTTCTCCATTGCTCCCACAGAAGAATCCCCTTCCACACCTGTCTGTGGAGGTGGTGAGACAGGTGAATCTAACACTCATCTCACTGAAGTGGTGGCGTCTCCTGCACTTCCATCTGGGGAAGTTTTACCCTATTTTCCTACGTTGGTTATATCCGGTGAGATATCTCAAAACTCAGAGGCCCAATCGATTGTGAAACCCAGTGCTGACCTTCCTACTGAAGAAGTAGAAGTGTTTTCTAGGGCTGTATCATCTTCGATGTCTGAGCGATTATTTGATGGAGATTTTCCTGAGGGAAGAGGTCCTGAGTCAAACATTATTGCAACAGCGGCAGAATTGGTGGTTGTACAAAGTTTGGCCTCCCTACGAGGAGATGTTCAACTAACTCTGATGGAACAAGAGTCGAGAACACCGGAACAGGTCCCTCACAGTTCCCAACCCATGTTCGACCAAACTCCAAAGTCTTTTGATGTCGATAGTAAGGAAGAGGGAGAAGAAGAAAATCCCCTAGTATGGCGTAGAAAAGGGGTTTGAGGTGCCAATTCCTCAACAATGGCTGTCCCAGATCTAGGAGGAGTTGCTACTGTTCCTGAGACTAATCTCAAAAATGACCCTGCTGAGTCTGAATAAGAAAGAAAAAGAAAGGGCAAGGGAAAGATGGTAGAATCTCACACAAAAGGGGACAAGAAAAGATATGCCACCAGAGGAGAGATGTAGAAGTTGATGGGAAGTGCCATAGCAGCAAATGCAATTCAAACGGAAAGGAGCAGGAACAGGAGAATAGATGATCATGTGCCTGAGGAACCTACTTCAACACATCTGCATGTAGGGTGTAGTGAGACGGAATCTGATGACATAGCTATAGCGATGGCTAAAAGAAGGAAGGAAGCAGAGATTGAGTGGGTTAAACCTAAAAGGGGTAACAAATCGATAAAGAAATCTCCTGTGAAGAAGGAGAGTGTGATTAAAAGAGCCACTGTGAAATCAAAACATGTCAAGGAACCAGGTCCTCGTGTCCAAAAGAAGGTTGAAGAAAGGGTGATGAAAAGGGAAGAACGTATAGCAGAAATGGAAAACTAAAAGGTGTTGAATGGAAGAGTGTTCGACCCTGAAATCCTAACAGAATTCGGTATGTCCACTCTTTTTGATTTTGTCTCTCTACAAGGTTGGGATCATCTATTTGAATCCCCAGCACCATACTTGCATGAACCTGAGGTGCGTGAATTCTACTATAAGATGGAGTTGTTGAGTGATGAGGGGTTAGGACTACTGTTAAAGAGGTCAAGATATTTTTGGATGAGGAAACCTTGGGAATCATTTTGGGTGTGCCTGTGAAAGGGATCCGGTCAATTGAAGGCTGCAAACCCTCCAGTGAATTCACTAAACAGGCCATAAAGCGTGGGGACATCAAATGTGCAGGTCTGCCAAAGAAATATCTCAAGGGGGAGTACCAGTTGATGTTTGAATTCATCAACAAGGTATTGGTGCCAAGGACAAAGAAGAGAACTATGGCATCTGTTGCTGATCTATTTCTCATGGAAAAACTGGATAAACTTGAGGAAATCAATCTTCCTGCCATAATGCTTGAACACATGCACTGAGTGATGACTTGGAAGTTAGCCAAACATGGCATTCTTTATGGCTATTTGTTAAACCATGTGTTCAGACATTTTGAAGTGCCTCTTGGTCGTGGAGTACCTGGTACTGTTAAGCAGATCTTTACTGTCGTCACTCTCTTGGAGTGTGAATGTGTTGAGGGAAAGGCAAGGGGTAGGTCTCAGGTAGCAGATCTTCTAGAGCAGCAAACATCTCTCAAAAGAGAGTTGACTGATCTTACAGTGATCCTGAATGATAAGGAGGTTGAGATTGCACAACTTAAGGCTCAGTTGCAGAAGGCTATCTCCAAGGGACCTGGTACCAGTGTCGTGGATGAGAAAGAGGTCGCGAAGTTGAGAGCTGAAAATGAGCAGCTGCTGAAGACAAATGCCTCACTCAGTGAAGAAGTCAAAGCTCTCAACAAGCAAATCATTCAAGCTCATGTTGATGCAAATGAGCGGATGTCTTTGCTGATGAGAACTCTTACTCCCCCTCCCCCTCCGTCCTAAATGTGTCTTGTCTCCCGTCTTTTATTTTCCTCCTATCTAACTCTTAGTGGCAAATGTACTGTTTTGGCTGACTACTGTGGTCAGCTCTGTGATCTAATGACATTGTGTCTTGTGCCTTGTCTTGTATGCTTTTATCTTCTCTATTACTGCTTACTTGTGCATGTACTGTGTGCCCCATGGCCCTGAATTCCTAACGTTTTGCATGCAGTCTATGTATGTTACTGCTACTCATTTTCAATGATGTCAAAAGGGGGAATAGATTGGATAACTGCTGTGAAATTAGAGGTCTAGTAGAAGATGGGGTTACTGATAGGGGGGGACTGGAACTGGCCATATGTTTTGTGCTTAGTACAACAGGGAGGGATATTGCTGACAGGGGGAATTAATGTTTTTGATTGCATGAATGTTAAACTCATGTGAGGCGTTTTCACGATTATTTGTCATCATCAAAAAGGGGGAAAATGATAAGTCTTGATGCTCCCAGATGTTTTGATGATCTCCTCACAAATGCAGGGACCCGGTCCTCTGCAGAGTATGTTCGTCCATGTCCATATGCTATACAGCTGGAAAGTTGTCCGCGTCAAAAGTTGGAGAGATCGTCAGAGTACTACACCAATCAGAAGGGACGAGGTTGTTTGTCCAACGTGTATTAACTCTTGATGTTTGATATATTCAAGATGAAAAACAACATATTATTCATTCATGCAAAGTGAAATATTCAAGCTTCAAAAAACATCAAGGGACCTCATAGATTTCCTAATTGCTTCCTGAACCAGCGTTACTTTGATTGCTTGTATTTGTGCTTATATTGTAGGAATCGTTTCGCTTGTGATAAAAACGTTTCAAGTTTGGGTGAATCATTGTAAGAACTTAGTTGAGGGGAACTTCGTGTCTTACGTCAAAGTCTATATTAATCAGTTGAGTTAGTATAGTGGGCAATGCAGGCATTGCTTTGGCTCATTGAGCGATAGTGTATTACTCAGAATAGAGATTAGCAGGTTAATCTCGTGTGTGTTGTAAACTGGGCTTTACTTTGGCTTGTAAAGTTTAGTAAAAGCAGTTTGAAAATCCTGTGAGACAGGTCGTGGTTTTACTCCCTTGAGCAAGGAAGTTTCCACGTAAAGTTGCGTGTGCTATCTTTACCTTCAGTATTTATTTTCTGTTCATCGTAACTGTGTTGAGAACCTGATCCTATCGTAACTAGTGGACGCATACATTCCAACAAACATGTCTAAACATCAAATTCCTTATCTATCTTGAAAGTATGAAGAGAAAGTACAAAACTATTCTCGTAAGAGTCACAGAGCATATAGTATCTGTAGAATAAGAGTATACATTGAGAAATAAGTATTTAAGCATAAAGTGGGGCTGCACACACAAGTAACTTTCACTTGTAAAGGAAATGCTGAAAATGACCGACTCCTGTGTTAGGGCCTTCAGTTAAGAAAATGAAGTAATAAAAAAAGATGCCACATTTTATATTTTGGAATAGAAAATGTATTTTCAGATTTGGGGTTTAAAATCCCCGCTATTTACTTAGATTTTTCTTTTTCTGGATGGCGGAAGTTTGAAACCCCCACTATTTACTTTTATTTTCTGTCAGTTGCGAAATTCCCTTTATTTACTGTAATTTGTGGGGGTTGCAGCTAACCTCTGCTATTAAACCCCCACAATTTAAGCGTTTTTTTGTAGTGCAATATTGTAAGCATGCGGGACTAATAGTGTTTTACGTGAAAACTCAAGAATTACTTTGAATCTTAATCCATAGACGTTTAGTTTATATCTATACTATATTAAAAATATCTTTGAAAATGTTGATTAAACTTTTTGTCCAAGTTAAAGACTGTTAGTGTGTGTGACATTTTAATATTCTAAAATGTTGCCATTGGTTGACTTCTCATCGTGATATTGCCGTTGGTTGACTTCTCACTTCTCATATGTTACAAAATGTTGGATGTAATGACAATCATATTTGCTGCATTACTATTCTGTAGTACTCCAAATGGTGCATATGTTACAATTTTTTTGGTGCAGCAGCTCACAAGCCGTTGGTGGCTGTGTCACATTATTTTCACTCTTAATTCCTTCTTTATTCTTTGTAATCTATGTAACCTCTCGGCCATTTATCTTCATTATTTACCACCCTATTATCTTTCTATTTATTCCTAGGAAGACTTCTTTCACTATAAATAGTGGTGGTCTTCATTTGTTTTATACACAAAAAAATAAATAAAGAGTGCATAAAGTTAGTCAAAAAGAGAGTTCTTATTAGTTGAAGGGAAGTGTTCTTTTTGTGGAGCTTTGAACTCAACTCTTGTCCAGAATTGTTGAGTTATATTTTGTGATTAGGTTGTTGTATCCTGGAGGGGACAAGTCAAGAAGGACTACTGTTGGACCGGTGAAAAACATTTGCTGCAGTGGGCTTGAATTTCTTTAAAGAGAGTGAGATATCTGTGCCTCAGCCTGAAGAGATTTTTATTTCTTCATTTTATTTTCAATTGTAATCTCTTAATCTTGTAATTTTCACTAACAAAGACTCTGCAATAGAAATTGATTAGTAGATTTCTAATCCTACCTCGACCTGAATTGTATGATTGCAAATTAAAGAATTAAAGTAGTCTTTCTTTTATATTAGTGTCCTAATGCATTTAGGATTTGGACTAAGTAGTCTTTCCTTTGTGTCCTGATATATTTAGGATTTGAATAATTCTTGTAGGTTAATATTCTTGGCCCTGTAGTTGATTTGTTAATTCTTGTTGGTTAATATTCGTTGATTTTTTCTCTCCATATTTTCTTAATTCATTGAGTTCATAACTTTATTGCAATAAATCGCAAGTTTGGTAACTATAACCAAAATTCTAAGGTTGATATGATGTAGTAGTCACATTTGAATTAAAAGTAAGAATGTGCTTGCTATGAAAGACATTCACGGTAATTTTTGTGATAAAAGCATAAAATCAATTGATGATGGTAATAGTCTCACACATAACCGATCCAAAAGAAAGTTACCGTAATAAGATTTCAAGTCATTCTTCCTTAGAAATTATTTTAAGTGTATATATAGAGAGAGATTAAATACATGAAATCATTTTCAAAGAGAGAAAGTTCCTAAATATTTTGGGTTAATTATACAAGAAAATATAAATATTGATGATGATGTTATACATCGTAGAGAGAATGATGGATGAAAAAGAGACTCATATCCAATGGCTTGCATGATAAGAATATGTCATCTAAATTTAAATATAATTTATTTAGGCAAACACATTTATGACAAGGAAAACCCAAAATCCCGCTCTTATACATTAGCTTGCAAACTACATAGGAGAGATAACCCGCATTAGACAAGTCCGGTGCGACGAACTCGACCCAAAAGGCAAACTCACTTTCGCTGGCAAAAAGTTTTGAACTTGAGACCTCCAACATGGAAGTCCCAAGCCCACCCCGAAGTTAAAAGTGATTGTTAAACCAACGTAACTAGGCTCTAGGTTGCATTGTAGACAGAATTATTCGAAGAGATCCTTGTAGATAAATTAATATTTGCATCACAAATTTGTATATAAGAAAAACAAGCAAACTGTACAGCTTTGTATATGTAAAACACCAACAAAAACTGAAATTTCTAAGCATCTAACTAGATTTCTACAATCTCTTAACTGCATAATTAGTTACAACCAAAACTAAAAAAAAAGAATTACCCCTTCCTCAACTCATTCTCATGTGTTGTCAAATTCAAATCCAAAAGAAGTTCTTCTAGTACTATCCAAACCCGTCTTGTCATGAAGAGCTTCTGCAAGTTCATCACCCTTCAATTCCAGAGCTTCTGCAAGTTCACCACTCTTGATCAAATTCTCGTCCAATTTCTTCTTCTTCTTCTTCTTCTTCTGCTCGAGCTGATTCAATTCATCTCGATGTTTTCTCATATGTCCTCCCAACGCTTGTCCAATTGCAAAATCTTTACCACAAATGGAGCATTCATGTTTTTTTAGATTAACAGGTAATAATTCGCCGTTAATACTCATCATGGTGAGCTTATTCAGCCTATTCTTGTGACTTGTCATGTGCCCGCCAAGTGCTTGAAATGATTCAAATCGTTTCTTACATTTCTTGCACTTGAAGATCAGTTTAGGTCGTCCTAACGACTCGTTCCTCTTCATTATATCCACACAATTCGCCATTGCAAATTTCTCCACAGATTCTTCTTCTACTTTGCTTTTCTTCAACGTCATGTCCATGGTTGTGCACATACTTTAGACGTTTTAAATTATATTACGATAAGAGAACGGTCGTCTTGTTACTAGCACGTAACTATGGCGATATAAGTAATAAATACAAATATTGGAGTGGATTACTGAGTTATTACAACTATATA
>JAJONR010007672.1:0-28929 GCA_029582245.1 Solanum etuberosum
ACTTATGTGCTAATTGCTCGTCCTATTCGTTTTATTTGGTGTCTAGAGGGCCTAATTAGGAGCCTATATTTTTTTAGTCTAAACCCACCTTAATAGAAGTCCAACGCCTCTTGGACATTAAGTCGGGACACTAGGCACCTCCTAGGACGTAATGCATGCGGAAGGCGGGGTAGGGGTAGTTAGGCCCTTACGGAGATGATGAAAATCGACTCTGGCTTGAAATGACAAACATTGGTTTTGTCTTTCCGAATACTAAGCCGATCGCTGATCCGTAAAGTAAAGTGTAGTTTCCCATTGTCTCCCTGTCCTTTTCCTTTTTTTTCTTTTAATATTATAACTGTTTGGGGTAGCTTAATAATAAACCGTTTTCTCCTATCTAATTTGTCTAATTCTATCTTCTTGCTCATCTTTTAAATTGTTTTCATAGTTAATATTTGTTAGTGTGTATTTATTATATCACTTAGTAAGCATGCTTAATTAAATAATAAACAAGCAAAGTGACCTTAACTGCTACTTGTAACCCCCACATAAATTGCATGAGATACGGCCGGGACCCACATTTGTGGACCTCGAGGGATGCTTAACACCTTTCCCTCGAGGTAATTTGAACCCTTACCCGATCTCTGGTTCGTTTGACCCTTTAGTTAGATTAGTTAAGTTAGATAGGTGCCCTAACGCGCCTTAACTCGTTAGGTGGCGACTCTTCAATTAAGCCCGAAAACCCGAAGAGAGTTGTTAGGTCGTGCACCGAAAACCCGTTTTTGGCGAAAAAATGGGGGCGCGACAATGGCGCCATTATCTTTATGGTGTTCATGTGGATGTGTTCACCGATCACAAGAGTCTTCAGTATGTGTTTAGTCAGAAAGAGCTAAATCTCAGACAGAGAAGGTGGTTAGAGTTACTCAAGGATTATGACATGAGTATTCTTTATCACCCAGGTAAGGCTAATGTTTTTGTTGATGCCTTGAGTAGATTGTCTATGGGTAGTACTGCTCATTTTGAGGATGACAATAAAGAGTTAGCTAAAGATGTGCACAGACTTACGCGATTAGGAGTTCGTTTGATGGATTTCAGCGGAGGAGTAGTAGTAGTGATGAATGGGGCTGGATCATCATTAGTATCTGAAGTGAAAGGAAAACAAGACCAAGATCCTATTTTGCTTGAATTGAAGACAAATTTTCATAAGCAAAAAGTGATTGCTTTTGAACAAGGGGGAGATGGTGTATTGAGGTACCAAGGTAGATTGTGTGTGCCAAGGGTGGATGAACTTCAACAGAGAATCATGGAGGAAGCTCATAGCTCCAGATATTCTATCCATCCGGGTTCCACAAAGATGTATCGTGACTTGAGAGAAGTATATTGGTGGAATAGTATGAAGAAATGTATTGCTGAGTTCGTTGCTAAATGCCCAAATTGTCAACAAGTTAAAGTAGAGCACCAAAGGCCCGATGGTATGGCTCAGAATATAGAACTTCCGGAATGGAAGTGGGAGATAATCAATATGTATTTCATGACGGGTTTACCAAGGTCTCGCATGTAGCATGATTCTATTTGGTTGATTGTAGATCGAAAGACTAAATCAGCCCACTTTTTGCCGGTAAAGACTACCCATTCAGCAGAAGATTATGCTAAGTTGTACATTAAAGAGGTAATCAGACTTCATGGGGTTCCGATATCGATTATTTCAGATAGAGGTGCACAGTTTTGGAAGTCATTCCAGAAAGGTTTGGGTTCGAAGGTGAACTTGAGTACTGCTTTTCATCCTCAGACTGATGGACAAGCAGAGCGCACCATTCATACTTTAGAAGATATGTTGAGAGCTTGCGTGATTGATTTCAAGGGTAATTGGGACGATCAACTACATCTCATAGAGTTTGCTTATAACAATAGTTACCACTCTAGTATCCAAATGGCTCTGTATGAGGCTCTTTATGGGAGAAGATGCAGATCTCCTATTGGGTGGTTTGAAGTTGGTGAAGCTGGGTTGATAAGACCAGACTTAGTTCATCAAGTTATGGAGAAACAGCGCAGAGTCGTCAGAAATCCTATACCGATATTAGGAGAAGAGAATTAGAGTTTGAAGTAGATGATTGGGTTTACTTGAAAGTTTCACCGATGAAGGGTGTTATGAGATTTGGTAAGAAGGGGAAGCTTAGTCCCCGGTATATTGGTCCTTACTGAATATCCAAGAGGATTGGCAGTGTAGCTTATGAGTTAGAGCTACCACAATAGTTAGCAGCGGTTCATCCGGTATTTCACATCTCCATGTTGAAAAAGTGCATGGGTGATCCTTCACTTATCATACCTACTGTAGATATTGGTATCAAGGATAGCTTATCTTATTAGGAGATTCATGTTCAGATTCTAGATCGCCAAGTTCGCAAGTTGAGAACGAAAGAAGTAGCATCAGTCAAAGTTTTATGGAAAATCGGTTGGTTGAGGAAGCTACTTGGGAAGTTGAGGAGGACATGAAGAAGAGGTACCCATATCTCTTTGAGTCCGGAGAAATTCCAAATTAAGGTACTAATCCTTTTCTTGGCATTTGTTTTAAGTTGGCATGTTGTATTTACATTTTGCGTGTTGGGTGTTTTGAGCTAGATGTTAGATGTTACACCCTTAGCCTACTAAGAGTAATCTCATTCGAGGACGAATGTTCCCAAGGGGGAAATATTGTAACACCTTGCTATTTGAAAGAACTAGAATTAGAAAGAAACCGTTTTTGGAAATAATCAAATTTTGAAAGTTTGACAAAATTAAGCTAAGTATGAGTTTTTGGTCAACTTCAAACGACCATAACTCCTAGCTCAGGATGAGTTAGGTATTCTACAAGATACCGTAGCAAAGATCTTTGAATTATCTTTCCAACTCCACCGAGTTTGCTCAATTTCGAGTTCGTATGAGGGGGATATTCCCATTTAAAGTTGGATTGTCTAGATAAGGAAAGTCAAAACCGGATTTTAGAAGGGTATTATGGTCTTTTCACTACCCAATTAATTAAATCCATATTTGATAATTACTTAGGGGTCTAAATTGAGTTATTCAGTTTACGTATTATCAAATCACGCTAGAGTTTTTTGGAGAAAGAACTCAAGAGGAGAAAGGAGAAGAAAAGTTTAAGATTCGTCAAGTTCTTGCGATTTTGGTTGTGGATTTCACCAAGGATTCAATCCTACGAGGTATGTGAGATCACATAGCGTTGGCTTTGTTCACCCACGCACCAAACATGTTTATTTCAGTGTGAATTCATCTTTAAAAGGTTGAAAGTTTGATATTCTTGATGTGTGTTCTTCAATTTACTTTCGTTCTTGAATTGGGCTGAGATAGAGGAGTTCTTGAGATAGTTGTGTTGATTTATAGAGTTGTTTTGAGTTACATTCTTTTGTACATATATTGAGTATTTGAATCTAAAGAGAAGTTGAGAAAAAGAATCAAATTAAGATCAGAAAACGAGTTGAAAAGTTCATCAAGAACACCTGGGGCAAAGCTGGCGCAGCGCACCCCTGATGCGCCAGGGAGGCTGGGGCAGCGCGCCAGCAATGCGCCAGAAATGAGTCCCAGTAACTTAGGGGCTGGCGCCCCGCGCCAGCACCGCGCCCGGGACGTCTGCCCCCACCCATTTTTCATCGTTTAGCCCTTCTAAGTTATCTTAAAGTGTCCTATCACTTCCTATCGATTCTAACTACTCTAAGTGACTTCTAAACATCTAGAAATCATCCGTAAACATGAATCCATAACCTCAAATTCAAGGAAAGTTAAGAGTCAAGTCTAGAGAGTTCTTAGAGTCTTCCGAAAGTCTTTCACAAATGTTTTAACTTTGTTTTAAGACTTGAGTTTTGAGTTGAGTAAAGAGTAAATATTGAAGTTCATTTCTTCAAAAGAGTATATCGTGACTATGTATTCCCAAAGAGTAAATATTCTCACATTTAAACAAGAAAGGAAACACTGATTTCCAATAGAGCCTTTGAGCTAGTTTTTCAGTAAAGAGTAAATGCTTTCACAATTAAGCAAGAGAGGAAACTTTGATTTCCAAGAGAGCCTTTGAGCTAAGTTTTTGAGCAATAATCTCAAACCACAGAAAGAAGTTATGTTTTTGAACATATGAGCTAGTATATTTTGGGAGTATTATTGAGCATCGATATGGGGGAGAGTTCAGACAACTCACAACCCCCATAAATCATGTAGCCATCATGGGTAGAAAAGGGTCATACTTTTTAAATGATTCCTTAGTGCTTTTAAGCATAGCTTAGTGGATCCACTTCGTGAGTTAGGTTCTATGCCCTTGGCAAGAGTTGTCTCGCGCCCCTAGATATTCTCTACCTATCGAACGGCCCTGGTAGAGTGAGGCAAAACGTTGTATCATCACATAGCTCTTAAGTGATGGTTGTCGGTTAGAGAAACTCCTACATAAGTATTTTGTATTCTTATATACACAGAGTTAATTCTATTTTTATATATATACAGAGTTTATATTGTATCCTTGCATACAAACTGAGTTATCATTGTATTCTTTTAAATACACAGAGTTGTTATCCATGTTTTAAAAGTTTTTCTTTATATTGCATTCATATTATTACTTTATATTGAATTGAGTTAAGTGAGTTGAGTTGAATTGAGCAAGGTATGTTCTTTCAGTTCCTTTCAAGCTTATGTCTTGTTTTAGAATTTCCCTCGCATGCTCGTACATTCAATGTAGTGATGTCAGTTGGCCTGCATCTTTTATGATGCAGATACAGGTAACCAGGATCAACATCCAGCGCATAGTTAATTCTAGTTTAGCTTCAGAGTTGTTGGTGAGCCTCCTTGCTTTCGTAGGACCCCTTTTATTGCTTATCAATTAGTTCATTAGGATGTCGTAGGTCTTGTCCCGACGTCCATCTCAGTTGTTAGAGGCTTCATAGACAGTTAGTTGATGTTAGTTCTTGAGTCTTTCCATTTTAGTTATGCTTGATACTTGAGTTGTCACTTTGGCCAGTGAATGTTTAATTATAATACATTCTCAATTATCTATGAGTTTTCAGTTTACTTTTAAAGTACATTTATGTTGAGTAAAGTCTTCCGCTAAGAGTTAAGCCAGGCTAAGGATTCACTTGGGGCCAGCAATGGTTCCCGAGTGCCAGTCCCTGTGTGACAATATCAATCCCATAGAGTTCTCTAACATTATCAATTACATCATTTGGAGTATGGATTCTTTTTATGATTGACCAGTTGAGGCGCTATCACACCACTAATAAATCCAATTGTAGCTTGAACCTTTGTTAATATCCTATCCCTTAACGGACATGTATGCTCACTATTGAAGTACCTCACTTTGAATATACCCAATTTTTTCCTAACAGATGCCTTCAATCTCCAAGAACACTCATCCGATAAGCACACTTATAGCTATAATTTTTCAGATACATTAGGAAAATGGATAATGGATACATTAAAATAATATATTCTCTTACACAATGATACATTAGTCAAAAAGAAATTCATATATTGATACATTAACATAAAAAAAAGACTTTCACATATATCGGATACGTTATAGTAATAATACACTGACTCACAGCTACAAAAATACATTAAATAGTAAATATACATTAAATCATAATTGCATCAAGTTCAATGCAGTAATGTAACATGATTTATATATGCATATCTAAATTCAAAAATCTAAAACAGGAAAATCACATGTATCTGATACTTTATATCAACATTACAGTAACTCATAGATCTGATAACTCAAAACATATACGTCAAAGGTTTAATGTATCAACCTTCTAGCCAGTCATGTATCATGACGTATTGATCAAAATATAAATTCATGACTGAAAAATGAGTTGCATACCTTTTGTTATCAGATCTTTTAACTCGAAAATTGAAGTTATGTTCTATTTTGTATGTTGCCATTATAGCTACTAGAGTGGCTTTATCCTTGTACAATTGATTCATCTTCACTACCGTACTATTTGTATCAGCTATGTAATTTTTTACCTCCATTTCTGATATATAACACGAATCACTATTTTTTTATTCCACCAAGTTAAGAGCATGTGTGTCCTTTTCAGCACCTTCAACACAGACAATTGTAACAGTCGACACATCAAAACTTTGTATCTCGCAAACATTCTTATCACTTGTATCAATACAGAGGGGATACATATAGCAAATCCAATCTTATGTTTCTTCACCTCAACGTGCAAATTTACCCCCATATCATTCCTAATAATTAGTAGAGATGAGTTTCCTTCTACAATGTATCGGATATCAAAAAAAAATTCTATATTCATCAATATTCAACTCAGCTGCAATGGCTGAAACTAGATTCATGAAGGAAATATTTTCACCAACCACTATCTCATCACTCCTGTATCTTTCATAACTAACTTCACTCTCCCATACTCCTGAATGCCTCAACAAAATTGAAATATTCATTATGTATCTGATCAAATTTACAACAAAAATTTTGAATCTAACTCGAAAGTTTCTTCGTTGAAACAGGGACAAAGACGAACAAGATTTTGAATTTTGAATTTTGAATTGGTTTGTTATTTTAGGATTCACGTTTCTCTGATTGACAGTAAGGAGGAAACTGAATAGCGTGAATTAGGGGATTTTATTTTGTTTTTCTATTTTAAGCGCATAAGCGAAATATATAATGTATCTGGACTGGCAGTTATGTATCCGGAATATGTAAATTTTAAGGGATTAATGTAATTTGAACTAAATAGGGATAGGACTGGCACTATGAGATTCCTAAAATTTATACTTTAAAGTTACATAAAACAATAAATCTATTTCAATTCTAAAAAATAGAGAAATAATTAACTTATATTTTTTTTCTTTCATATTTTATTATGTTACCATACCTTAGAAGATTTGTGAATAGATATGACAAATACATATAAAGAAATTAGAATTTCAGGTTTATTTCAGGTAGATGGTTTGAGTTGTTGCACCGACAATTCCGTTGGACGTTGCATTCCAGGCAGCAAAGATGATACCAAATGTGATAATATTCGCAAGCAAAATTGTAAGGGATGTCACTTCAAAGTCATCGGTAAAATACCTCCTAATCATTTTTGTGATTGTCTTTGTTAACAAATCTGTTAAAGCTTATTCTATATACGTGGTTGCTTTTACAAAAGAGACATTGTTATGTTTCAGTATGCATATATTAAAAAATCTATAGTAAAATTTTAATTTTATGTTCAAAAAAGTATTATCTTTACCTTATTTATTCGGGTCACTTAAGAAAAAATATTCTCTTTGCCTCTAGCTTCATTTTCACTATTATGGTAATTAAGAGATAAATGATCTATATTTTAATATATTATTTTAATATTATCCTAAAATCTACTTTAGACTTTGATATTTTCATTTTAGATGGCGAATAAAATTATGCTCACAAATCAAATTAAGATAAATAAAGTGATCCCCACATTGTTTAAAATAGCACTCATCCTTAACAAAATACTTTGAAATTAAGAGATAAACAAATATTTTCTCAAATTTACTATGTTTATCACAAACTTGAACTAAAATTTAATAAAGAATGAAGACTTTTTAAAAATTTAATGTTAAATATCTCAAATTATAGAAATCGAGTTTTGAATGATTAAGTTAATGTAAAATCCAAATCAACTTCAGCAATGTAATACCCTATATTAAAATAAGGGCATATATTTCATTTTGCTCTGATTTCAAAAAAAGAAATAAGATGATTGGTTGTTGTTTGACCAAAAAGGTTTAAAAAAATAAAACAAATGGGCTAAACGCCCAAACAGAAATAGCAGCAACGCTGCAACTAAGAAAGAAAAGGAAAAGAGAGAATCTAGGAGAGGGAAATGCAACGGCTAGCTATCGTAGTTTCAGCAATAAGAAGCAACAAGTGCTTATTGTAACTTACGGAGAAGAAAACCCAACTTTTCCTTCCTGTATGATTTTACCATGATCCTTAGTAGCTTCGCCAAGAAAGACTCTTAATCTAGAAAATCTATTGTGGGTGCTCTAATGTTATAACCAGAGGCATTGATTTGGACAGTAAGGTGTAATTTTGAAACAAAGGTAGATATATAAGTTACGTAAATTGGCCGAAGTTAAGAGATTATGCATTAGATTACTCTTGTCCTGAATAATTAGAATATAGCAGGTTAAAGGAAAATCAGGAAGTCCAAAAGGGTTGGAAATATTTATCTTAGTCAATGAATTAGGCGTAATGAGGAAACTAACTCAGAATTGATATGAATATGATTATAGATTGACCAAAAGAATTTGTACGGATTAATCGAGTGGCAAGCTTGGTAATTCGACAGGAGTACTGTGAGTAGTAATCTTACCATAATTTATGTTTTATAACTTTCATGATTTATACATCGTTTATCAAGTGAATGATTTACCTAAATGCTTTGAAACTTGCATATGGGACAAGTCTTTTAGTTGAAATGATACTGAAAAGATTATTTGAGATGATCTCATTTTTATAAGATACGATTACTGTTATTGAAAGAATTTTATACTTATTTGAGAAACGGTATTTTGACATGTGATTGTTAAACTTTGAAGTTATATGATTTGATAAAATTTAAATGTTATGTTCGATTTTGAAATGCTTCTACATATTACAAGAAAAGTATAAATGGGAGTAAAACTTGATGAATCCTGTAGCTAACGGCGGGTTCGTTAGACCTAGTGCACCTTGTAGTTACTGATTACCGATTAAGCCCTTGCTAGTAGGAAGGTAGAACTAGCATACCGTTACCTGGCCTGAAACTATATGTAAGGGCACTCTCATCCACTGGCTGCAAGGAAACAACTGGGATATCCCTCGAGTAGGGATCTACCGATATGAATAGCTAACTCATGTACGAGGAGTTTACCGTTATTGGTTACTTCTTAAAGAGAAGGTCATACTGATTACATGATTCATCCTTGGAAACCTCCCAAATATAAGATGTGATATGAAAGTGTTTTTCTGAGTTTACTACTAAGTATTTACGTTGATTTTGCTTACATGAGGCAAATAAGATTGAATATTGTTATTGTTTCTGAAAGGGCATTATTTCATCATTTTGATTATTATACTAGCATGTTTTCTGACTTGTCCCTCATTAAAATGGTTGTGGTGAAGTATTATTAATCACTGAGCTAGCGTCTCATGCCTCGCTTATTGTTTTTACAGCGAACTCAGGTGGTATTGAAGAGCATTTCATTAACTAGAGAGTGTGATTTGGTAGCATCTGGTGAGCCCCGCATTGCTTCGCGTGGCAAGAAAACTATTGATTTGCTATGTTTTTTTTAAACACTTAGAGTCGCTTCATTTGTCATTCTTTTTATTTGAGTCATGATTATTCCTTCGTATTTTAGCCAAGTGACTAGTTTTGAAATTCTTTTTCATAATTGGAGATAAAATTGATATTATTGCATAACAATTAGATCATCGATGAATATTATGTTTTGTTTTATAGTTGTTATTATTTTTGTTGTGGATTTCTGAGACAAAAAATTCAGGATATACCCAAAAATAAAGGAAACTTTACCAGATTTTTTGTAGATTTATGTTAAGGCTTGCTTTGAGATTCTTTCCCCTTAGCACCGGTCACAGACCTAATTTGGGTCATGACAAGCAAAGTGGTTAAAATATTAGACTAATAAGGCCATCAATGTATTCTCAACAAAGAAAAAAAATAATCAAAACACTAACCTAAATAAAAATTAGATATCAAATGTTTACCCCCTCAAACAAAATAATTAAATCGAAGAACTTGAGAATTTTGAATCCACAACAGTAACATGAATACCAACTCATAACTTCTTTTCTTAAAATGTCTAAATTTCCAAGAATATGATAATTTGTCTTTATTCATTTTATATATAAAAAGTCTTGGCTTCTATTGAAAAATAAGAAATTTCATACCAATTTTTTTTTTTGGCTTAATCCGTCTTTACTAAAGGAAAAAGAGTGCTTGTAACAAATGTTAAAGTGGTAGAAACTAAATTGCAATCACACATAATATATGAAGAAATATAATTTTATTGATAAACAATAATCAAATACAAAATCTGTTTATCTCTTTATTCTTCCCTCCTTAGAGTTTCTCCATTATTACAGGGTCATTAGTGGCGTATTTCTCGAACTAAAGATGATTTGAGTTGATCTTTTATGAATATCTCAAGAGTTTATGAGATATTCGATATGCCTTTTAAAGGGATATATATTACCCTTCGTATATGCATGCACTAGGGCTTAGGATTGAATAACCTCCAAGAACCTAACGGAAGTTGAACATCTGTGATAGAGTCCTAATTGAAATTAAACACATTTTGTAGAGTCTCATAAAATTTTGAAAGCTACACATACAATATAAATTAATGCATCCAATTAAGTAGATTACTTAATACTATATTTTTTTATCACTTTATTTACTGTCTTTCCTTAATTGCCTAAGTTCTGAAATATTTTTTGGTAACCAAATATTTTTATTACCAAGTAGCAAATGAGTACATAAAAAAAATTAGTAATCGATGGACATCCCAAGATCATTAAACGTACTTTGCAGGAGTCATTATTTTTTTATAAACTTATAAACATTTAATAAAGAGATACACTTTATAACGAATCCGACTTGTTTTAGTTTATTTCAAACCATAACCATTTGTAATTAGTACTCTATGAAGATATATAAGATATGCAATTAATGAAATACAATAATATATGTCAAATCTTTTTAATGATAAATCAAAACTTCATAAGATTAAAACGATGGCTCTGCAAAATAAACTGCTACAAAAAGATTAATGTATATTAGAAAAAATAGTTTAGAATCAAGTAAAATTAACCAAACTACAAATAAACTATTATTGTATTTCACTATCATCGCGAACTATGTGAGGCATTTATGCATCGGAGGTGCCTCACTATCACTAATGACTCCGGCATCAAGCTCTTGAATCATGCTGCCTATAATAAAATATAAAATGAAACAAATAAACAATTCGAAATGAATACAAGGTTAAACCTACAAAAACAAATTCAACAAAGATGTAAACTGAATTTGATATTGAATACCAAAATACAACATACCACTTAAATTCAGAATACATAATATAACAGACAACTCAAGTTATGTAAGTAATACAAAAGTGTAACTTCCCACTCAGATTCAAAATACAATAAAAAAAAATAACCACTCATATTCTCTAAACAATACAAAATACAACATACCAAACCTATTCAGAATATAAAATACGACATACCACACAGATTCAGAATACAAAATATATCGGACCACTCAATTTCTTTAATGAATACAAAAGTGTAACTACCCAATCAGATTCAGAATACAATAAACAGCAACCACTCAGATTATGTAATGAATACCAAATACAACATAACAAACAAATTCAGAATACAAAAAAACATCAGACCACTCAAAAAACTGTAATGAATACAAAAATTAAGAAACCTCTCAGAAGATTCAGAATACATAAAGATGCAAACACCAACTCTTCGATCGTCTTTCTTCCGTCATTTTAGCAGCGGATCCTACATTATCCGTTATTTCTTGAGTAATACATCGATTAAAGGATGGAAAATCGCTAGAAAATTGTTAATTAAGTTGGATACCTCTTGTAATCCTCTTAGATTCGGCCATTAGAGAGTGATTTTGTGGTTTTCAAACCCTAAACGAAATTGGTCAATTTAATACGCAACTACAAACAAAATTTTTGAAAAATTTAAACATAAATAAAATCAATAAACAAACCTAAAAATTGGATAAAGATGCATATCTTAATCAAATGGATTGTTGTGAATATCTTTAGAGATATATTTTCCAATTTCTGAAGAAAAAAAATGAAAAGAACGGAAGAGAGAGAAGCGGGAGTTGAAAGATGAAGAAGAATTGGAAGAGAGATATCAGTGAGAGAGAAAATACTTTTTTTTAAAACATATGAGAGAGAAAATATTTTTTTAAAAAACATATAGAGAGAATGAGTTGGAAAACGTGTAATTAAGGTGAGATAAAATAGGAACTAAATTAGGATACACAATACTTTCTAAAATATTGACATTTTAACATTTTAACTAATATTTATAAAATATGGATGTTTTTAATAATTATGTTAGGATTTTTTACTAGTTTGCTAATATATCCTTAAAACAATTATTTACAAGGATACCCATCACTATTATTGTGGAAAAGATATAAAAAAGGTATTGAGGGGCAATTGGGTCTTTAATTGAGTTAATGCATGCATTAAAATCATTGCATTGCTAATACCTAAAAATCCGTGGTATTAGCAATATATGCCTTAATATACAATAGAGTGTATAGCATTAGTTATACATAGGTTGAAAAGAGTATCAAACAAGGTACTAGTAATACACAAGGTTAATGCATGCATTATTTTTCTTAATACACTCTACCAAACGACTTCAAGTTCTAATTTAGCATGCGCAAAGTTCTCAAGTTTTCAACTACTAAATAATCCCCATGCCCTCTTCTTATTCGCTACGCCCCAAATGAACTATGATACATTCCTCTATCTAACAACATTTGTTCATTATTGACTTTGCACACTTCTTAATAAACTGTAAATAAAAAGGTAATAATTTTTTACTATATCATCTTTTGAATATAATAAATACAATGTCTTAAAAAATGTAATAAGAAAATGACTATAATTAATAATAAGAATAAATTTGGAACTAAATATAAAATTATCTATTGATTTCATAAAGTGAATAAATATTATTGAACATCCCGAAATAATATAGTGGACAGTATTGTTGGAGGGAGAAAGTATTATACTTGTAGTCTAAACAATTTTGTAATAAAAATGTAATCTTCAATTGTGCATTATAGAATCATAACATGGCATATTGAGCCTTGAAGCAACTCGAAGTAATCGAAAGGGATAAAAAGAAGTTATAAACTAACAAACCTACCTGTCCAACTGTCCCCCATAAACCTAAAAAGTCCAAACGAAAGTTCACCAATCAGATTTGTTTCTATTTGTTAAACTGATATGTTCATAAAAAAATGTTGATGTTTATTTGTGAATAATTTGTTTTCGTTTGTCAAATCAAACCTCAATTGGAACATGAAAAGAAGTGCTCAAATGAAACATTGGTCCAACTTTAGCCTCAAACTTCGTGAAATGGTTCAAATTTGTTCGGTATTTAATATTTTTTTGTCGACTTTTAATTGTCATTATTTTTCTTTTTAGAGTTAAACTATAAGAATATTGATTAATATTTTATAGTGTATTTTTTCATCATATTGATATGCAAAAAATTACAATTTATAGTATTTTTCATATAGTTTTTTAATATCTAAATTTTTATTTAAAATATCGAATTAATGTAATCTAATTTAACTTTAAAAATTAGTCAAATTAACTTTTAAAAATCGTAAAATGACAATTAAAAATGGATAGAGAGAGTATTCATTTTGTGAAATAACAACATATATATATATATATATATATATATATATATACATATATAAACGGAGGAAATACATTATATAAAGTTGTTATGATAAAACTAAAGTTACTTATAGCTCTACTAGCTTAAATAATTTTAGTTTTTGCTTGCACACAAGTTAAATAATCAATTTTTTAATATAATGGATAGGGTAATTAATGACACGTATACAAATCAATGAATTGAACATGATAGTTAATGGCCACTTGTTGGAATCTTTGTCTGGTTGTGGAAGGCTAACGATACCAATTTTTCAATCCTGCACTCCCTATTAAAAGTTCAAAATAATGCAACAACTCCAATTATTTCATGTTGGATTAACTACAAATGTGCCTTTCCCTCAAAGATAATATAAAAGGTACATGACATCTATAATGAACCACTCCACATACGGTTAATAAGAGAAATAATAGGTTACAAGGATATTTCAGCCCAATACTCCCTCCGTCTATTTTTAATTATCATATTATATTTTTGGAAAGTCAATTTCACTAATTTTCAAAGTTAAATTAGATTACATTAATTCGATATATTAAACAAAAAATTTAGATATTCAAAAACTATACGAAAAGTACTATAAATTGCAATTTTTTGTATAACAATATGATGAAAAAATACATTATAAAATGTTAGTCAAAGTTCTTATCGTTTGACTCTAAAAAATAAAATTATGACAATTAAAAATGGACGAAGGGAGTATATTTTACAGTTTAATGTTTCTAAAATTGGAAGAAAAAAAGAGCTTTAACCTCAATTATGAACCTTTTTTGAATTTGAAAAAACGAAAAATATATATCTCATTCAAATTTCACATTGAATTTTTTTCCTAATTATATTAAAACAAACAGTAAAACGTCTTTAAATTTTGAAGTAATAGCCTCATTTTATATTGAATTAACATTTTAATTTTGAATAGGTTGGTACTTTAAACATAGTTAATAGGAGAACAAATGATATGTAAAGCGCATTTGCATTGAGGTAATTGAATGAAAGAACTCACAAATATCAAGTGCTGAAATTTTTTTAAGTATCCTAATTGATTTTTTCTAAATAAGTAGTTATACACGACGGTATAAAAGTGTTGAAATTGATAATAAGTAAAATGATGCTCAATCCTCATTGATAATAAGTAGTTATTGACGATGGTATAAAGGAGTCCTCAGATCTGTATTTCAATAGTTCCATTAAGTCCGGAACGTTGAGTTTAGTGTACTCAAAGTTCCGAATGAATTTCGAGGGTCCATTCGGTGATTTTATTGAGTCTTGTGAGTTGCTGATGTTGTTGTCAGGTGCATGTAATGTTGTTCATCATGATCGCGGGGCCAACCCTTGCGATCCCGAAGGTGTTGTTTGTTGTGCATCGCGATCGTGTGGGGTTTTGTCATGATCGTGTAGCTATATTTTTCTTGTTCATCGCAATCGTGTGGCCTGTGTTGTGATCGCGATAGTAAATTAAATGAGTTGACCAGTTTTACTCATCACGATCGCAAGGCTTTGGATCGCGATCGTGATGAGCAAATATTACCTGAATAGAATGTTTCCAAAATTTGGGGTTTTAACCCCATTACACTATTTTTGAACATGGAGAGCTCGAGGAAGGCGATTTTAAAGTAATTTATCTAGATTCTTCGATTGGGTAACGATGTTTAACTCCCCATCTCTATTACCCACTAATTATTTCATGATTTTGATGGTTAATCATTGATTTTGATTCCAAATTTTGAAGGTTTTTATAAAAACTTAAGGTTTATGAAAAATGGTGATTTAAGGTGAGCGTTAATTCATTTTTCGATATGGTTTTCACTATTGAGTTTCAAAACCTTTGGGTAATGTGATTTTATTCAAATTTCCAGATTTAACACTAATTTTCGGGAATGATTTTTTTTGGGACAATTTGACCCCGACTTTAAAAATCATTAATATGGGTGTTGTTGGTTTCAAATTCTTATTGTTATTCCATATTTGATTAGATTGTGGTGATTTGTAGACCCAAGTGAGGGAAAGCGCAAGTGTCGAGTTAATTGATTATTTATTTGAGGTAAGTGGACTTCTTGACCCTTTTTAAAGCATATAAAATCTTGTATTCCTTGTTGTGTGCGTTAGGGAGCAATGGGAACTGATGAAGGGTTGATATTTGTGGTCACTTGTTCATGATTGAACAATTCTAATGATGAAAATGGGAAATAAAAAGGCAACTTGATGGTACATTACTGTGTGATGTGTTGTGGATGATCTGAATGGTTAAATTGATTCATTATTAATGATGTATCATGATTGTGTTGATGTGAATTATGTATTGATATGTAAACTATTATCGTCTCATTACTTGTGTGAACATGCCTACTTTCCATCGTTATGAAACACTGTGATGAGATTTGTTTTGATGATTATGCTGAAGAAAAATAGTTTTGGCGTTGCCGAAGGGAAATGGTTCCAGCGAATGATGATATGTCGAAGGAAAATGGTTTTGACAATGTCGAAGGAAAATAGTTCCGGTGATTGATGTTATGTCGAAGGGAAATGGTTTTGGCAGATACTTGAACCTTGTTAGTCCTCCATGGGTCACGTGGTGTGTATCGTTAGGACAAACATGCATCACTACAATTGACATTTTATTTCACTGCATTATACATCATTACAATTTTGTGATCTATGTGAGTGCCTTGCTATGGACTTTGTGGCTGATAAATATGAAAGACTGTGTTGCTGTCCTGTACATGTTGAGGTGATGTTTTACATGCTATGTGTTATATACTTTGTGAACTGTTAGATTGGTTTATGTGCAGGTTGTAGTTTGTGGAGGTTTGACTTTAGTGTTGGGAGTACATGTGCTCTGTATTGCTTTACTTTGAGTTAGTTGTTTGAATACTGAGTACCGTATTGTTTGGTACTCATTCACTTACTTCTACACTTTTGTAGGTTATGACCACGGATCATCGTAATTACTACTTAGTTTCTTCTACGTCCGAGACTTACTGTTGGGTGTTTGTGAGGTAGTTGTTTGTCATCTCGGCGGACACCTCTTACTCTTTCATTATGTTCTTGTTATTTTCTAGAAACAATGGCATTCATACTTGTATTTCTTTTGAATCTATTGTAGTACTTAGAGACTTGTACACATGACACCAGATTTTGAGAGTATTTTGAGTTTATTATGATTCTGCATGTTTGCGTTATTCTTAGTTTCTTATTTTGTTTAAACTTCCACATTTACCTTAACATTTTGGGTTTAGGCTGACCGTCTTGGTTAGATAAGACAGATGTCCTCATGTATGATTTTTGAGTCATGACAAATGGTATCAGAGCCCAAGTTCCATAGATCTCACGTGTGTATAAGCCAAGTCTGGTAGTGTCTTGAGGATCAAGACGGAGACGTTTGTCGCTTATCTTCGGGATGCTAGGAAGACTATGAGGAAACTTTTCTTTTATTCATTCATTTTTATCGTGTGTGGTTACCTTTGCTAGTACTGAGTTGTCGCATGTTCCTTTGGCAGATGGTGAGGACGAGATCTACGATTGTGGTAGAGGAGGGGAGGCTATCCTCGAGCCAGTTGTTGAGACTGCAGCTAGGGGTAGGAGTAGACCCTGAGCTAGGGGCAGAAGCCATGCCCGTGGAGTGGCATAAGTGAGAGGTCGTGGCAGAGGTATCTCTCCCGCGCCAGAGATTGACGTTATAGAGGACTAGGTTCTTCCAGAGTATGTTGTTGTAACATTGCTTTATCATCTTTTATTGAGGGTGTTGGGGGGACTCGAGAGTTTCACTCAGGTTGCTGGTACAACAAGCACACCAGAGGACTCTCAGACCAAAGTGGGGGCCGAACCCTAGAGCAGCGATAGACTCTAGTGGTTCAAGTTCAGTGGGGCAGCCGCTAGTTGGTCCTATGATTGAGGATGATCTTACACCGGCAATCTGATTTTAGGGTGCCCCTTTGATTGTGTTGACTAAGGATGAGCAACACATATACAAGAAGAAGATGGATCAACCCCAGTTTCAAGGTAGAAAGAGCGAGGATGCACACGAGTTTCTGACTACATATATAGAGTTGCTAGAAATTGTTGGGTTGGCTGAGTCTCAGGGGGTTCGTTATGCTACACTCCAGTTCTGTAGGTCAGCTAAAGAGACGTGGATAGTGTATTTGGGATTTTTGTTGATTGGATCTCCACCGATGTTTTGGGATGTGTTTGTTAGTGCCTATTATGACCATTTCATCCCTTGGAGCGTGAGGGAGGAGAGCCTGCTAAGGTTAGAGAGCTTCAGGAAGGATAGCGTTACAGTTATAGAGTATGATACTCATATTGATTAGCTCTCTAGGCATGCTCTGGCCATTATTCCTGATAAGGCAGAGAGGATTCGTAGATTTGTGAGGGGATTGTCCTTCTCCAGCCTTTCAGCAGTGCTCAGAGCATTCTGTGAGGGGGCTTCCTTCAAGTCTATTGTGGGTACTACCAAGGAGGCAGAGTTGATGGAGAGGGAGGTATTCAAGGATGTTAAGAGGACTTGTACATCCAGTTAGTTTTCTAGTGCCTCATCTGGAGGGAGGGGAACCTATAGATGAAGTGGCTCTTTCCACCGTCAAGGACAAGTTCATGCGGTTATGCTGACATCTGAGGTTGTTCAGACATCCCATGGTCCTTACAATTCGGGTTAGAGTTCCTAGGGGTCACAACAGAGATCGGTGAGTCGAGGTGGTCCTAGTGGTTTCTCCAATTCATCGCAACAGTTCTATACTTCGAGATCTTATTATGGTTGTGGAGACCCCGGTCATATGATACAGAAATTACTGATGAAGACTCATAGAGGGCCCTAGTGCAATTATTCGGTTCTAGCTAGAGGCCAAGGTAGAACTCAGACTGGTAGGGGTGGACATGCTCGTAATAAAGGTGCTAGCGATGGTGTATTTCAACAGGGCGGAGGTAGAGGTACTGTTGAGGCTGGAGGGGAAGAGGGGGCCAGTATTATGGATTCCTGGAGAGGCTCGAGGCTTAGGCTTCAGATACAGTTATCACATGTATCGTCCCGGTCTGTCATGGATCCGACTGTATTGTTTGATCTAGGATCTACTTTCTCTTATGTATCTACCTAATTTGCTGCTGAGTTTAATTTGATGTAAGTGTATGCCTATTTCGATTAGCGTTTCTACACCATGGATAAGCCCTTATTGGTGGATCGAATATATCGATCATGTCTCGTCACTTTGGCGGGACATGGCACTTGGATAAACTTGAATATATTGGGGATGGTGGATTTCGATATTTTTTGGGTATGTATTAGATCTCTCTTTATCATGCTATTCTTGATTGTAATGATAAGACTGTGACCTTAGCGATGCCTGGTGTTCTGAGAGTTCAGAGGAAGGGTGCTAGTGGTTCTTAGCCTAGTAAGGGAATTTCCTTCCTCCGTACTCAAAGATTGGTGGATAGAGGGTGTTTATCGTATTTAGCTTTCATTTGGGATACTAGTGTTCAGTCACCTTCCATGGAGTCCATTCTCGTAGTTCAAGAGTTTGCAGATGTATTCTGTATTAATCTTTCAGGTGTTCCTCCTGATAGAGACATTGGTTTTTCCATAGATTTAATGTTGGGCACTAAACCCATCTTTATTCCTACTTATTGTATGGTCTCAGCGGAGTTGAAGGATTAGTTGCAGGACCTGTTGAGTTAGGAGTTTATTCTCCCTAGTGTGTCACCTTGGGGTGCACCGGTCTTGTGTGTGAAGAAGAAGCATGGATCAATGAGGATGTGTATCGATTATAGATGGTTGAACAAGGTGATTGTGAAGAAAAAGTATCCTCTTCCGCGCATTGATGATTTGTTTGATCAATTTGAGGTCTGATTATCATTAGTTGAATATTAGGGAATCAGATGCCCCTAAGAAAGCTTTTAGGACCCAGTATGGCCATTATGAGTTCTTGGTGATGTCCTTTGGGTTGACTAATGCCCCTACAATGTTCATAGAGTTGATGAATGGGGTGCTTCACCCGTATTTGGATTCTTTTGTGATTGTATTCATTGATGACATCTTGGTATATTCCAATACAAAAGATGATCATGTTCCCACTTGAGGATAGTGCTTCATGGATTGAGGGAAGGGAAGTTGTATGCAAAATTCTCAAAGTGCGAGTTCTAGCTTAATTTAGTGGTATTCTTGGGACACGTGGTGTCCAAGGAGAAAATTAGAATGGATCCGGCCAAGATTGTAGTTAGGGGTTGGATGAGGCCTACTTCTCCTATAGAGATTTGTAGTTTTGTGGAATTGGTAGGCTACTACATGCGGTTTGTGTAGGGTTTATCTACTGTTGCGGCCACATTGACTAGGTTGACTTGGCAGAGTATTGGTTTCCAGTGGTCTGGCGAGTGTGATGCGAGCTTTCAAAAGCTCAAGACCTTATTGACTTCGGCTCCTATTTTTACTCTACCCTAGGAGGGGGCTTTACCGTGTATTGTGACGCTTCAGGATTGGTTTAGGTGGTGTTCTGATGCAGAAGGGGAAGGTGATTTCTTATGCCTCCATGCAGTTGAAGACCCATGAGAAGAACTATCCTACTCATGATTTGGAGTTGGGGGTCATGGTTGTGTTTAAGTTGTGGTGTTACTACTTGTATGGTGTGCATTGCGAGGTTTTTATTGATCATAAAAGCCTTCAGAGGGATCTGAACTTGAGGCAATGTAGATGACTTGAGTTGTTGAAGGACTATGACATGACTATTTATATCATCCAGGAAAGGCCAATGTTGTTGTGGATGCACTGAGTAGGAAGACTTCTAGCATGAGGAGTCTTGCCGTGATTCGAGTGGAGAAGAGACCACTAGCTAGAGATATTCAAAGATTAGCCAACAGTATGGTCTGATTGCGAATTTCCGATGATGGTGGCGTTATTGCATTTATTGAGGCACGATCTTCTTTGATTGAGCATATTAGAGAGAGGCAGTTTGATGATGAAAAGTTGTGCATTATTCGAGACAAGGTGTTGAGGGGTGAATCTAAGGAAGTGGCACTTAGTTCTGATGGAGTATTGAGGATTGGGGGCAGGATTGTGTTCCCAAGGTGGTTGAGTTGGTCAGACTGATCCTGGACAAGGCTCATTGTTCTAGATACTCTATTCATCCAGGACCGGCCAAAAAGTGCCACGACCTGAGTCAGCCTTATTGGTGGTGCGGTATGAAGAAATATACTGTAGAGTTTGTGGCTAGGTGCTTGACTTTCCAACAGGTCAAGTGTGAGCATGAATGACCAAGTGGTGTATCTCAGAGGATGCCCATTCCTATTTGGAAGTGGGAGTGTATCACCATGGACTTCGTCGTGAGATTTCCTACAACCGTGGGTAGTTATAATTCTATTTTGGTGGTTTTTGATAGGTTGATCAAGTCCGTCCATTTCATTTTGGTTCAAGTGAAGTATAGGGCTGAGAAGTTGGCTCGGATCTACATTAGTGAGATAGTTCGGTTTCTATTATTTCTGGACAAGGTTCACTCTTCACTTCTCACTTTTGGAGAGCTTTATAGAATGGATTGGGTATCTAGTTAGATATGACTACGACTTTTCACCCCAGACAAATGGACAGTCTGAGCGGACGATGCAGATATTGGAGGACATGCTTCAGGCGTTGGGGTTAACATTTGCCCTTAGCGGAGTTTTCCTACAACAACAGTTTCTATTCCAACATTCAAATAGCTCCATTTGAGGCATTGTATGGTAGGTGGTATAGATCTTTGATTGGTTGGTTCAATGACGTTGAGGTGGAGGCATTGGATACAAACTTGCTTAAATATGCTATGGAGCAGGTCCATTTGATTCAGAGTAGGTTGTTGACAGTCCAGAGCTGACAGAAGAGTTATGCTGATAGGAGAGTTCGGGCCTTGGAGCTTATAGAGGGCGATCATGTTTAGGTTAATATCAACCATGAAAGGTGTAATGAGGTTTGGGAAGAAAGGAACTCTTAGCCCTAGGATCACTGGCCCTTTTGAAATTTTGGGGCAGATTGGAGATGTGTACTATAACTTGGTTTTCCATCTAGCTTGTCAGTTCTGCATCCCAATAGTCCACGTTTTCATGCTTCAAAAGTATGTCCAGACGAGTCCTACGTGATTTCACTTGATTCAATGGTTTTTGGTCCAGACTTGGCATTTGAGGAATAGCCTATAACTATCTTGAATAGGCAAATTCGAAACCTAAGGACAAAAGAGATTGTTCCGTGAAGATGCAGTGGAAGCACTGTTCGATCGAAGAGGCTACTTGGGAGACCAAGTCTGATATGCGTGCTAGATATGCTCAGTTTTTCAAAACTTCAGGTACTTTCTTTTACTTTATGTTCGAGGACGAACATGATTTTAGTGGTAGATGATGTAATGACCCCGAAGGTCATTTTTACAATTTTTGAGAAAATTACCATTTTACTCCTCCCGATAGTTGGATAGAGTCATTTATAATTAGTTTGTGATGTTGGTTTTTAAATTTGATTGAAAAAGTTTTGAGTTTTAGAAGGTTTAAAAGTTGTTAAAAGTTGTTTTTGGTAACAACTGGAGTTTTAAGTCTCAAAATAGAAATATGTTAGTTTCATCAGCTCTTGAGTGCAAAATTTAGTCTAGTAGTGTTGTCTTTTTCTATTTTGGAGTTATTTCATGGATTTGAACCCTTGAGTTGGGAGTTTAAGTATTTTTAGATAATAAGTTGACTGTGGTCAACATTTAGAGTTCAGATGCTAGAATCAGATTTTCAACGATTTTAATAGATTTGGGGGACGATTTTAAACCTAGATGAGGCCCTGGTTGAATTTTTAAAGGTTTCGAGGATAGTTTGGTATTTTTGAGTGTAAAGTTAGTTTATTGCAATTTTCATGGGTTTCGGATCAAGGAGAACTTGGATCTAATTGTGATGATTTCATTGAGTTTGAAACATCAAGTTTAGTTGGGTAGCATACTTGGTTTATGTACTCAGAGTTTTGCACAAATTCCGAGGGTCCATTCTGGTGCATGTATTATTGTTCATTGCGATCGAGGGGCCAACCCTTGCAATCACGATTGTGTTGTTCATTGTGCATTATGAACGCATGGGGTTTTGTCACGACCGCGTAGCTATATTTTTCCTGATCATTAGAATTGCATGGCATATGTTGCGATCGTGATGGTCAATTAAATGAGTTGATTAGTTTTACTCATTGCGATCGCAATGAGCAAATATTACCTAAATAGAATGTTTCCTAAAGTTGGGTTTTAACCCCATTTCACAATTTTTGAACATTGAGAGCTCGGGGAAGACGATTTTAAATTTATTTTTTTGAGATTCTTTGATTGAGTAACGATTTTGACTCCCCATCTTTATTACACACTAATTATTTCATGATTTTGATGGTTAATCATTGATTTTGATTCCAAACTTTGAAGGTTTTTACAAGAACTTAAAATTTATGAAAAATGGTGATTTAAGGTGGGTTTTAACTCATTTTTTTATGTGGTTTTCACTATTGAGTTCCAAAACCTTAGGGTAACGTGATTTTATATAAATTTCCAGATATAACCCTAGTTTTTTAGAATGGGGTTTTGGGCCAATTTGACCCTTGTTTGAAAAATCATTGATATGGATGTTGTTAGTTTTGAATTCTTATTGTGATTCCATATTTGATTAGGTTGTGGTGATATAGAGACCAATCGGAGACGGAAAGCTCAAGTGTTGGGTTAATTGATTTTCTTTTTAGGCAAGTAGACTTCTTGACCCTTTGTTAAGCATCTAGAATCTTGTATTCCTTGTTGTGTGCGTTGAGGAGTAATCGAAATTGGTGAAGGATTGATATTTGTTTTCACTTGTTCATGATTGAATGATTCTAATTATCGAAAAGGGAAAATAAAAAGGCAACTTGCTGGTACATTGATGTGTGATGTGTTGTGAATGATCTGAACGGTTATATTGATTCATTATTGACGATGTATCATAATTTTATTGATGTAAATTGTGTATTGATATGTAAATTATCATCTTCTCATTACTTGTATGAACATACATACTTGGATTGGTTGTGAAACAATGTGATGAGATCTGTTTTGATGATTATGCCGAAGGAAAATAATTTCGGCGAATGATGATATGCCTAAGGGAAATAGTTTCGGCGATATGCCGAAGGAAAATGGTTCCAGCGGATACATGGACCTTGTGAGTCCTCCACGGGTCCCGACCTGAGTCTCAGCGGGTGTGTATCATTAGGCCAGGCATGTAATACTATATTTGACCTTTCCTTTAATTGCATTGCACATCATTACCATTTTGTGATCTTTGCTTGTTATGGATTTTGTGGCTTATAAATATGAAAGATTGTGTTGGTGACGTGTATATGTTGAGGTGATGTTTTACGTGTTATGTGTTATATACATTGTGAACTTTTAGGTTGGGCTGGTCTGAATCTGTCCAGGTTGTAGTTTGTGGAAGTTCAGTTGAGTGTTGGGAGTACATGTGTTCTGTATTGCTTTACTTTGAGTTAGTTGTTTGCATGCTAAGTATCGTGTTGTTTGGTACTCACTCCCTTGCTTCTACACTTGTGTAGGTTATGAGCCTGGATCATCGTGATTAATCCTTCTTCTCTTCTACATCTGAGGCTTACTGTTGGAAGTTTGTAAGGTAGCTGCTTGTCATCTCGGTGGACACCTCTTACTCTTTCATTATGTTCTTGTTTTTTCTAGAAATAAAGAAATTTAGACTTGTATTTTTTTAATCTATCATAGTACTTAGAGGTTTGTACACGTGAATTCAGGTTTTGACAGTATTTTGAGTTATATTTTTAGTCTGCATATGTGCATTTTTCTCAGTTTCTTATCTTATTCAAACTTCCATATTTACCTTTACATTTTGTGTTTAGGTTTACCTATCTTGGTGAGATAAGAAATATGCTATCATGTTCGATTTTTGGATCGTGACAGTTGGACGGAGTTTGCTTACTCCTATATATACATCGTGATATCAAACCTTTGGAGTTGGACCATATCCAATGATAGAGTCCTCAAAGTGTTCCTAGTTCTACTCAATGATTCTTGAACAAGAATGGGTATTGAGACACTCAAAATTATACTTTAAGATGATGAAATGCAGTCAAAGACAAATATAATAACCTAAACAATGTTGAGGTCAAATTCCATAAAAAATTGGAAGAAATACTTAGATTGAACAAATAATAGATTGACAGTCTGATTTATATTCCGTAAAAGCAGAAAATATTTTGTTTTTTAACTAAAGATAAAGGTTACAAGAATAAATTTTGAGTTATAAAATATATTATTGAAGAACTAAGGTTGTATTTTCACAATGGAATGCTTTGTTCTTCGATTTTTATGCAATTAGAGATAATCAGATTTTTAGATATGCACTCAATATTTCACAAGAGTTAAATGATTCATCTCAATATGATGTCACCACAACTATATTGAGTAATTTAGACAAAAATGACTAATTATGTCATGTAAATTCAACTTATTCCTAAGAGAATATATTAAACAAAGGTTAATGCCTTGAGTTCGAACAAACTACTTCTACTGAATTTTGATCTACTTTTACAAGAAAAATTAAAATATTATGACGCATGTTAATATTTGAAACCACCAACCTATCGAGTAAAACAAGAAGAAATTTGATATCTCAATTCTCAAAAATCATGCAACATAGAAAAATTTATGAACGCTAGAATCCCATTGGGTTCGCAATACCAGTAAAGAATTTAGCTACATATAACTAAAAATAATAATAATTGATTGAAGTCATAATCCTTACATTGAATAAAAGATGAAAGAATTAACTTTGTTCTTCGTTCTTCACAAAACTCAAAAACTAGAGAAATAAATAATGTTAAACTACAATCTCTCGTAACTGAAAATATGTGTGACTCTCTATTAAAATAATCCTATTCAAAGTATTTATAATGGTCCGCAAATTTGAAAGTCTAACAAACTCAAATTGCATGTTGATATCATCTACGGTCAAATTCATGGGTCGTACATTGATCGATGATCCATGGATTGCCTTTAATTCTAGCGGATGTTGCCTTTGGAATTTTTTAACTTTCATCCAGAATTGATCTATGGGTCGTACTTTGATCCAAAGTCCATAAATGCATTTGTGAATTCATCTGCTAGCTTGATTTTCTTCAAATGTACAGACTGTGATTATGATATATGTGTAGAAAACATAGTACAGAAAGGAAAAGAAAAGCTCAATATTATTGATATTTTTCGTATATAAAACTACTGCACAATACCTCCTTATATAGGTTGTTGGCAGGTTACTATATAGGAGAGTTCTACTTGAATTCTACTTTGTAAGTTAACTCTTACTAGTAATACATAACAACACTTACACTCCTAATGCAATACATACTCCTAATGCTAACACAATTCTGCTATTCTACTTTTTTACGCTAGTCTCCAACACTTCCCCTCAAGCTAGTGAGAGGTGGATTAACCACTCCTAGCTTGCTTCGAAAGGCTGCAAATTGTTGCTTTGTAAGTGCCTTGGTGTGTATGTCAGCTAGCTGATCTTGTGATCGAACAAAATGTGTTATGAGCTGCCCCCCTTGCCACTTTTTCTCTAACAAAGTGATAGTCCATTTCCACATGTTTAGTCCTAGCATACAATCACTACAACAAAAACAATTTTTAGCGGTAATAAATATTGACATTAATAAAGAGTGCTAAAGTCTTTACCGGCATTACTTAAGTGCCATTAGAACCAATGTCGCTAAAGGCTTTAGGGACATATATAAAGAGTGTTAATTGCCTCTAAAAATACATATTTAGCGGTAATTAAGAATTAATTGCCGCTAATGATCATTTTTTATGTAGGGAATACTGGATTCACAGTCATGTAAAGTGTACTAAGATTATCACAAAATAGTATTGGAGCTGTGGTAAGTGTGACACCAATATCTTTGAGTATATAGGTGATCCATGTAATCTCGGCTGCAGTGGAGGCTAGTGCTCTATATTCAGTTTCAGCACTTGACCTGGAAATTGTATGTTGTTTCTTTGATGCCCATGAAATGCAGTTAGCTCCTAAGTATATTGTATAACCTGTAGTTGATCGTCTTGTTGTAGAACAGGATCCCCAATCTGTATCAGAGTATCCACACAGCCTTATAGGTGACTTTGCAATTAGCCTAAATCCAAGTTGAACTATCCGTCTCACATATCTAAGAATCCTCTTTACAGCGTGAAAGTGCTCACTGTTTGGATTCTGCATGAACTGACTTGTGAGATTTACTGCATGAGTTATATCAGGCCTAGTTAGTGTGAGATACTGCAGACTACCCACAATACTTCTATAAACTGAGGCATCTACAGAACTTTCTTGAGCTTCCTGTAGGCCATGCTTTTGTGCAAGTGGTGTGTTTACTGCTCTAGCCATGGCCATATCAGTTTTCTTGAGGAGTTCAGTGGTGTATTTACTTTGATTTAGGTGAATACCTCCATCAAAGTATGTAACCTCAATCCCAAGAAAGAACTGAAGAGGACCAAGATCCTTCGTTGCAAACTCCTTCCCAAGTGCAACAATTACTCCTTGAATATGAACATGGGAGCTTCCTCCAATCAGTATATCATCTACATACAAAAGAAGCAGGATAGTACCACTTTTGCAATGAAGTACAAATAAGGATGAATCTGCTTTACTACATTTCAACCCAAGGTGCAGAAGGAACATGCTGAACCTTTCAAACCAGGCTCTAGGTTCCTTCTTGAGGCCACATAGTGCTTTCTTCAGAGAACAAACATGCCTTGGATACTGAGGATCAACAAAACCTGGAGGTTGTGCCATATAGACTTCTTCATGTAGATGCCCATGTAGAAAGGCATTTTTGACATCAAGTTGTCTAATAGGCCATTTTAGACTAACAGCAACGGATAGCACTACCCTTATAGTAGTAGCCTTAACTACAGGACTAAAAGTTTCTTCAAAATCAACTTCTTCAAGCTGAGAGTATCCTTTGGCAACCAACCTAGCTTTATGTCTGTCTATAGAACCATCTGATTTTAACTTGGTCTTGAATACCCATCTTGATCCAACCACATTCATTTTTGTTGTTCTAGGTACCAAGGTCCATGTTTGATTTTCATGTAAGGCATCAATCTCTTCTTTCATAGTTGTATACCACTGTGGAACCTTTAGTACTTGATCCACAGTTGTTGGCTCAGCAATACCTACTAAAGTTGTGTGAGGGGTTGAAATATTTTTTTGCCTTCAACCTAGTCATCATATGATGTCCTTCTGTAGTGCTAGAGGTTTGTGGTTCTACAGTCCTGCTTGTAGATTCTGGATTTTTGTTTATCTCTTCATTAAACCAGCCTGATAGGTCACCTTCCAAGTTTACACCTTGTGAGTAGGCACTGAGATGTGGTTATGTTCCAGCACTTCAGTTACATCTTGACTTTTCGATGCATTTTCTGGATCATTAACACAATTATCACTTTCACCATCAGAGATGTTTTCTGGATCATGAGCACTATCTGGTAGCACGTCATCAGGCTCAACATGATGTGAATCTACACCATCAATGTTGGGAGGTTTTGGCAACACTTCCCCTGAAGTTGAACCACCATCTGTTGGAGAGTTATTCTGCACAGTGGAGAAAAACTCAAAAAAAATAGCTAGGTGAGTAGAGGTGTTCAGAGACGATTGTGCAGGTTGCACATAAGGAAGCAAATGCTCGACAAAGATCACATGTCTTGATATAAAAACTTTTTTTGTGGATGGTTGGTAACACCAATAGCCTTTGTGTAAACTGCTATAGCCAACAAACACACATGGGTAAGTTTTAGGTGCAAACTTTGATTGTCCCTTGAGGTGTGGATAACATCTGCATCCAAAAACTTTCAAACTATTGTAATCTGGAGATGCTCCATGAAGTTTGACAAAAGGTATCTCATTCTTCAGAACTGAGGATGGTTTTCTGTTTATCAAGAATACAGCAGTGAGAAAAGCTTCCACCCACAAGAACATAGGTAGTTTTGCATGAAAGAGTAGAGTGAGACCAGTTTCTACTATATGCCTCTGTTTTCTTTCAGAGATTCCATTCTGTTCAGGAGTATTTGGACATGACAATTGCCTTATAATTCCATAGTTTTCCAAGTATTTAATGAATTCATTGTTGATGAACTCACCACCTCCATCACATTGAAAGATTTTAATTGATCTTGAAAACTGTTTTTCAACAATTTTTTGAAACTTACAAAAAATCTCAAAAAACTCAGACTTGTTTTTTATTGGATACAACCAGGTGTATCTAGTACTATCATCCACAAACAATACATAGTACTTCATGTGTTGAGAAGATTCAATAGGGGATGGACCCCAAAGATCACAATGAATTTTGAATAATGGTTCCGTCTCAATTTTATTTCTCAATGCAAAAGGAAGTTTACAACTTTTCCCTAGCTGGCAGCTAGTACAAATGGTAGGCACTTTATTCCAACTCTTAACATCTATAT
>JAJONR010007673.1:0-36281 GCA_029582245.1 Solanum etuberosum
ATAGATAGACAGTAGAGTTTCAGAAGTCTATTCATTTATTTTGTTAAATGTTTTAAAGACTTAAGTTGCCTATTTTATGGCGAGTTGAATATATTCTTTTTATTTAGTTTTTAAGCTTTTGTATGCTTGAGTTAGTCTTCAACTTGTAGTCAGCCAGGATGAGGGTTCGCTTGGGGACCAGCAATGGTTCTCGAGTGTCGGCCACGTCCAGGGTGTAGGCTTGGGTCGTGACAATCAAGTCCATAAAGGTGGCATGGGCATTAGTAAACCAAAAAGACACCACTAGGAACTCATACTGGCCATAGTCCTAAATGCAGTCTTAAGGATGTATGTTGCCCTAATCCTTAGCTGATGGTAATAAGATCTAAAATCAATCATCAAAAACACTACGATACCCTGAAGCTGGTTGAATAGATAATCAATCCTACCCATGGGGTAACGGTTCTTTCTCATCACCTTATTCATCTGCCTATAATCAATACACATACTCATCGTACCTTCTTTCTTCTTCATAAATAGAACATGGGCGCCCCAAGGAGACACACTAGGCCTGATCAATCCCTTACCTAAGAGGTCCTGAAGCTGAACACTCAGCTCCCTGAGCTTTACAGGGGCAATCCGATATGGTAGAATAGAAATAGGTAGATTATCCAGCTCAAGCTCGATAGGAAAGTCAATATCATGCTTTGAGGGTAGGCCATGTAGGTCGGTAGGAATCACATTTGTAAAATCTCGGACAACATGAATGGACTAAACTGGAGGAACCTCCCTACTAACATTACGGACATAGGACAAATAACATATACACCTACTAGCCACTAGCCTTTGAGCTTGAACAATAGCTACCCCATTTGTAATGTCCTTCTTGACTCAACGGTACCATAGAAATTCCCATACGAGGTCGTTTCGATGAAAAGTGGGTCCTACACCCAATTTTCATTTAAAACCAAATTTCACAAAGGTCCTCAGAATTTGACCGAAAGCCTTGTGACCTAAATGAAGGGTTGTTGTAGATCAAACTCAACATTACGGAGTTAACCGCGCTGACAGAATTCTCATTCGAGCTTGTTTACTCACAACATTGAGTAAATTCAAACTTATGCTTCAACTTGAAAGTTAAAATGTCTAATCGCACAGACTCACACTGAAAGCCTCACGATTTGTGCCGACTATTATACTAGCCTAAATGACCCTTCTTGTGCTGATAAAATTGTTAGAATTGGATTCTGAGGTCATCTTCTTGAACTGTTGATAAAAAATGAGCATTCAATGTTCAAAAACTCCCAAAACACTTTAACTCACATAAAAAACCAAATGAATGAACTAGTTTTCTCAGCAAGTAAAAAATGACTTTGGCTCGCTACAAGAAAGCTCTAAACGACGACTAGGGGGCATAAACACAGAAATAACCTGAATGTCATTACAAGAAGCTTCTATTTTCACTGCACATAGTTTGATTTTTTCTCCGTCAAAAATTTGTTGAGCTACAGCAGAAAAAACGTCAACACTCTCCATTGTTTTAATGGTGTTATATAGAAATAGATTTGGATACATCACTCAGAAAATAACCTCACAAGTCTATCACATGTCCCTTAAGAAGTAGGGCTTGGATACTTATGTTATTATAACTTAAATAGCGAGTGAATTGAATAAGAAGAGCTCACTATATTGAACTTCAAGCTAAAAAAATAAATAGAGGAGCAGTATAACAGAAAAAGAACATGGACTGCTAAAAGACTGCTAACATGCCTTGAAAATAAGAACAACTATAACTAGTTATTAGGATAATGACTAAAAGGAAAAAAAACTAATCTCCTAGCTATGTGCTGAA
Organism: Solanum etuberosum; assembly: GCA_029582245.1. Classification (NCBI taxonomy): domain Eukaryota; kingdom Viridiplantae; phylum Streptophyta; class Magnoliopsida; order Solanales; family Solanaceae; genus Solanum; species Solanum etuberosum. Next base: position 1,832 of record JAJONR010007673.1, read on the forward strand.
GTATCTATCCCTCTACAAATATAACATGAGACACATAACAAAATATTGAAACCATTAAACTTGCATCCTAAATCAGCCTCTGCTCGTGTTGGCATGGAATTAAACTGATAAACTATGGCTAGAATGATCACTAGATTGAAATTTCAAATTCTGGTTCTCAGAAAAATAAATTAGCTAAAGTATTTCATCTGGTATATATCACATTTTATCTTTAATTCTCAACCAAAAATAAGGAACTGAAGGAAAGAAGAAGAAAATAATACTCCTTAGCAGTAGAAATTCATTATTCAACAATTATATAGACATGTCTATTGTTTTCATTTAGAAAAAAAGAAGAGGAAAATCACTTAAATTAAGTATGATTTTAGAAGTTTCTTGATCCATAGCATTTATATTGATTGATCAAATTATTGGATGAGAAAAATCAGAAAAGGGGAAAAATATCTTGAGTGACTTCATAGAATCTCTGGTTTTGTTTTATAAGGAATTTTGTACCCAAAGTTTCTTTTTCATATATCAATTTTTCAAATTTGTCAAAAGCTATTTTAGAAGAGAAATAATGTATTGCATTTCATGCATCTCCAAAACAATGTTAATGCTCTACAATTTTAAAATCCACAAGACACAAATCAGGGTAACAGAAATGTGAAAGCAAGAAGAAACTAAAATAATTGTAGAAAGTATCAATACCTTAATATTGCTCTGCCATTAAAAGAAAAATGAGAAGATAATCATTTAGACCATTTAAAGAAGTTTAGGTCTCCTTTTGATTTTTTTGTTTGTTTACACCCGGATAGAGGGTTTCTCATATAGGTAGGGGATATATAAGGGACAGTACCAGTTGTTGCAGAATAATATGACGACAAAACTAGATCACACTTTCTAGATCTCCACTTTTGGATGATTTGGTGAAAAAATAATTAGAAAGTTAGTCAATTATATATGTAGAGTAAAAGTTGGATCGTCATACCATGAGAAAAAGCATTCAAAAATATTCTTTTTATTTAGAAAAGTTCTTGTCATTCTGAATGTTTGTTCTCATGTTAGGAAAATGTAGTTTTTACTCTCCATAAATGACTTAACTTTTTATTATTTTCAACCGAATAAGCAAAAAGAAGAGTTTAGAAAATGTGATGTAGTTTTATCAATTCTATCACATTATTCTCCATCACCTAACAAATTAGTTTTATCAATTCTATCACATTTATCAATTTAATCAATTTTTACTATTTTTCTAAACTAGCGCTTGGAAATTTGGCAAATTGAAGCCTAGAAATAAAATTTGGGAAACAATTTTTTTGGCAAAACAGAAACATAAAATAGTATGAAATCACTCAAGATGTTTTCTCCCTTCAATGATTTTTCTCATCCAATCATTGTATCAGTCAACAGAAATGCTAAGGCTCAAAACTTTAACAAATATATTTAAATAAGTGAATGTCACCTTCTATTTTTTTGTTGATGAAATCAATAGATGTGTCTATCTACCTACTTGTTTAAAAAAGATATGAATATCTACAGCTAGGGAGTATTGTTTTTTTTTTCCCTTCAACTCCTTGTTTTGGTAGAGTATTGTGGATTAAATATAATATAGACCCGATGAGATGCTTCCGTTAATATATTTGGCTTGGGAATGAAATTTAAAATTTCTCAATCTGGTGGTCGTTCTTGCCATAGTTAATATTCAATTTCCATGCCAACATGAGCAAAGATGGATTCAGGATTTATGTTCTATGAGTTCAATAAAACTCTTAGCATTGAACCCATTATATTTCTAAAGTTATGGGTTCATACCTATTATTTATTGAATTTTAAGTAAATTTTTATACATATAACTTCTTGCACTTAAAGCATTAGGTTCAACTGAACCTAGTGCCGCTATACTATCGATGTAATTGAACACGAGTAGGTTAACTACGTTTTAGGAAGAATTTTATTGATAAAAAATGAGAACATAGGAAGAGAGACAGATCAGAAAATAGAGTGCAGGAAGACAGAAAGTCTAAAAAAGAATTAGAATTTAATGAGAATTTTGTTCTGCCTTTTGGTTTTCCCATACAGGAAAGTTTCCCAAGTTAGTCAATATAGTGGATCGGCCCCTAAGAAACAGTTGAAAGGACTGCAGTCCTGTGGTTACAAGGATTTCACAAAGAGTGTTGTAACATAATCATAAAAGAAGTAAGATGTTCCAAGAAAATCTCATCCTTGAATCTCTTTTTAATACTTATATACACAATCAATCAACTATACCTCAATTCCATATTAGTGAAGTCAGTACTATGAATTTTTCTTCTGCTCTAATTTTTCCTCCCTTTACGAGTAGATAAACAGATCTATTGATTTTATCAAGACAAAACAAAGATGACAATCACGTATTTGAGTATAATTATTAATGTTTCTTAAGCCTTAGTATTTATGTTCATTGATCGGAAGTCGAGAACCAAAGATATTGCATCAGCCAAAGTTTTATGGAGAAATATGTTTATTGAGGAGGCAACTTTGCAAGATGAGGAGGATATGAAAGTTAGATACCCTCATCTCTTTTCCCCAAATTTAGTTCCAATCCAAGTTACTAACTCGTCTAAAAGTACCCTTTGTTGAGCATGTTGAGTTCACGAGGACTAATGTTCCCAAGATTTAGTTATTGTAACACCTTAGAACTTGGAAGGAATAAAATTTATAGCAAATTTTGCGGAGAATGGTTCTACGGAACCCACCTGTGGACTGTAAGACGTTCTACGGGCCGTAGTAAGGGAGTCCTAGAAACCAAGTTATGTTTTTCCAATTTGATAAGTCCTAGGAATGTGTTCTACGGATTGCAGGACGAGTCGTAAAAACTTCTACGGACCGTAGGAGGTGCTTGTAGAATGGTTCCAGACTTAGAAAGAACAAGTTGTTAAATACTTTTGACCTACGATAGGATCTACGGTTCGTAGAAGGGACTTGTGGGAGTGATCAAGACTTAGTGAAATTTTGGACCTAATATTTAGTTCTACAGAAGGGGTCTATGGACCGTAACAGGCCGTAGAAATATCTCATAAGAAGTTGGAGGAATTTTAGGTTTCTAAAGTTTGTTCTATGGATGACCAGTACAGGACGTAGAAATTCATAAGGACCATAGGTCGAAACCGTAGAACCCTCCAACAGTTTTTAATTAAGGGTATTTTGGTCTTCTTCCACATCCTTCTAAACCTAACACCAATGTTCTTTCACCTAAATAAGGGTTTAGGCTGTGTTAATCAACCTCATTACATTCATTATACACTTTCTTGTCTTAGAGCAAGGATCCAAGAGGAGTAATCTAGGGTTTTCAAGCCAATTTCTGAGTTTCGTCAAGAACTTTATTCTCCCAGATATGTAAGGTTATTCATAGTGATGGCCTGAGTTTGTTCTCAGGTCTTACATCTCAATTCAATCACTAAAAGTAAAATCTAGGGTTATACCCATTGCTCCGAGAGTCTCTTATATAAGTCGAGTTACTGTTTATGAATTCTAAACTATTGATTAAAAGTTGCACTATATTATGCTTGGAGATCATTGAGTTATTATTCATGTTGACAATCCCACATGAACTGTAATTTCTACGTTTTGATTGAGAATCGTTAAAACGAGCATTTTTTCTTGAATTGATTTTTGAGAGGATACAATGAGTTCAAGAGTAAGTTAAATTTTAAACTTCTATTTTGAGAATAAGGGAATGAAAGGATTCCCAAATGTTTCATTTTTATGTTGAAAGGAGAGTACTATTTTTGAGAATGGTATAAAGAGTTTTCAGAGTTTAAAAGAAATTGAGTATAGAGTAGTTTCCTCTTAAAGAGGCCTTTTTGAGATTTTTTCTCAACTCATAGAGAGTATTTTTACTCGAGCATTAAGTTATATATTTTGGGAGTAGTATTGAGCCGCGATATGGAGAAGAGCTCATACAACTCAAATATCTCATAAACCACGTAGCCAGTATGGGATAGTATCGTACCGACATACGGGCGACTCCTCACTCCCTCTGAGTAGGTCTATTAGAAGGATCCATCAGTTGAGTATGTTATATACCTGACAAGAAATATGATAGTTCTGGAAGCGTGGGCGAGGTGATGTATCATCAAAAAGCTTATAGTGATGGTTGTCGGTGAGATTAATAAAGAGTATTTCATTATCAAATTATATATGAGTATAGTTCATTGATTTAGAATATTTATTTGTAAGGCTTTGAAATGATTTTATCTCTACTTATGCTTTACATTTAGTTGAGTATCTTGCTTCAGCTTCTTCAATTCAGTTATTTATTTTCCTCAGTTATATTACTTATTCGCACATTCAATGTACCGAAGTCATTCGACCTGCATGTTTTCATTATGCACATACAGGTGATCAGGATCATCAATAGGCGCTCTATTGAGATCACCTTGCACATCTTCCTAGTTTGGTGACCCTTCCTTGCATTCCAGAGGACTCCACTTTTGTGTTTCAGTTTTGTAGTTTTGAGGTATCATGGGTCTTCTCGTGACATCCATGTTGAACTATAGAGGCTTCATAAATAGCTAGTGTTGAGTTTCTTTCAGTATTTCCTTTGAACTATTTTGCAAACTATTATTTTTTTCAAAGTATTTCCAGACATTTTTTGTGTATAATATTTTGAGATAGTTTGAATTTTAAGAAGTTTTGAGAATTTTAATTTTAAATTCCATTTTATAGATTAAATCATCTTGAGTTAGTCTTCTTCTAAGTATTCAGCCACGCCAAGGGATCGCTTGGGGATCAACAATTGTTCTTGAGTGTCGGCCACGTCCATGGTATATGCTCGGAGCATGACATTATCACTATAAGTACACTCTTGAAATTGAGATCAAACATCACATTTTATTATTATCTCAAATAAAAGGTTTAGCCATGGGTGGAGCGAATTCTCTACCCAACACTAAAGTTCCTTACTATGGAAAAAAGGCAATGTGGATTAAAAATATGTTGTACTAAAGGAAAAGGTTTAAAAATACCCTTCTTTCACCTTTACGGCCTACTTATACCCTTGAAGCATAAATTTCCCACTTTATTTATTTTTTACAAAATTAATTATTATGTGTCATTTTTTCTTATTGGGTGAAATAAAAAGATTTTTTGATAATAATTTATTTGACTGGAAACAATATAACCGCCCCATAAAAAAGAGATGGATGTTTATTTTTAATGACAAACGCGAAACTTGTTCATTTTAGGTGATGTTCACGGAGACAACAAAATAAAACGGAAGTAAATAATTGAATTAATTGTTATGCATAATACATAAGAAGATCTTAGATCATGTCAATCTTATCATATTCATGTTCCACCAATGGGATATCTATTTTAATTGACATTGTCGATTTAAGTTATTCGAGCCTTGCACCTCCGCTCAACATTTTTATAATTAAAAAATTGTCACTAAAGCATAATAGTGGAATGTAACTAACTGCCACTAATATATATTATAAAATCACTAATTAACCTAGATTCTCTCTGATGGCGTTCTCTCTCTCAAAAAAATATATTCGCTTGTGATTTCTAGGGTTATCACTGTGATAATGGCAACATAGAAGCTTAGAGATTTGAATCAGCCTAGCGATTTTTGTTATTGATGGTTTGGAATGACAATATATACTTTTCTTGTTGTTGGTGTTTAGTTGAATAGAATGCCTATATTCTATATAGGAACAAATCGGGAGGCATTCAAAGCTAAGAATCAAGAGGTTTTAAAAACCTGCAGTAAAAATCGATTATGAACTAAATTTGCTCGATACCAAAAACTCAAACCAACATGAGTACCAATTTATGCTCAACTTTAAAGTCTGGATAAAACTTAGTATAGTCGAAAAAGAAAGAAAACACATCAAACCTAAAGACCATTATTTTTCTCAAACTTAGAATGGTTCCTTAATTTTAGGTTTAATTCAACTCTCTTGAGCTTAACAATGCCACTCCACTAGTTAGTCCACCCAACCAAAAATTTAACTGATTCTTGCACCTGCATCCCTCTTGCAAATAGGGCAAGAGTTCTTGAACTTGATCCACTCTCTAATACAACAAAGATGAAATAAATGACCACAAGTGATTTCAGTGAGTTTTTCCTTGTCGTAATAGTCATCCTAATACAAACATGATCCAAAAAAGGAGAAGGACAGAACCAAACTTAAATAATCTTATAGACTCGGGGGTGGGGTTCTAAAATTAGGTATCACTTACCAAGCATATGGAGCAGTGCTCCTTGCTGTCAAGACATGTTGACTTGGGCAATTGGTATGTATGGACTTTAATGCTTAAATGAAAAGTCATTAATCTTAATCCAGCATTTATACGTGTGTGGAGTTCAAAAATGTCCTAAAAAATAAAACACCGTGTAACGGGATAACATATCCATAAAAAGAAAATTCAAGTATCAAACTCGAAATTATTGTGTTTTCAAAGCAATAGCTGCCCATCATCTCCATATCTTTCCTGAAATATTGAACTCATTTAGGAGCAGACTCATTGAACAAAAAAATAGAAAAAACATCTAAAATGTGAAAAACATACAAGTTTGCAAGACTTTAAGAACCATCAACTAACAATGAGATGAAAAGGATATCAAAGGCATCAAGAAAATGAAAAGAACAACACTTTAATTTCAAAATTCTATGTAATATGTTTAAATTCCCTAGATTAAAAGGAATTTTGGTACATTTGACACAACATTAATTTAGGACCACAAGATTGAAAAGTCTACTTTATTTTCTTAAACTACATGTCAAGTCAAACTAGGTCATCCTTTTTGAAACAGAGGGAGTATCATTTATAGGGGAAATTTTGCCCAACTGAAAATACTCATCAAACACTTATATATCAGGTCACAATTATTAGGAGTTGAATGTTGTCAAAAGATCCGACAATTTTTGGATTATTTTCAATTGAAAATAACTCAACCAAGAATTATTTAAAAATAACAATAAATGTTTTCTGAGTGGGCATCTTTTTATCTAAGCAACAAATACCTAAATTAAATATAAGAATACGATTAAGTTTAAAATCAAGTGACAAACAAAATTTAATTGATAAGGCATGGAAAAGATAAACAAAACAACCTTGGTTAAGTGACGAAACTTAACTGGAATCACGTTTTGTATAGGAAAAAGAGCAAGATATCTATGATAAAATTCTTGGTAGGCTGCCCGTTGTTCCTCAATTTGGGGTAGGACATTACCAACAATACTTTCAGCTGTGCCTATATCTCTTGGCACATTAGCTGGGGTTGAATTCCCACTGAAGGTTGAGTTGTCAATGTGAGAATTGTTGCTCTCCATCTGAGCTACAACGAAAAATGTTTTGTTGTATGTTAGACTGATTGGTTGAGATTTTGAAATGTTCTTTTGATATGAAAAAACTAAAGTGTACACAAAGCACATGAAAGAGACACGAGCAGGCAATGGTTAGCACATATAAAGGACACTTGTGTTACACAAGAACATCTTTTAAGCAACATGTTGAATGTCTAGTGTATATTATCATCTATAAACATAATATTGTTACATACTAACTTATTCCTCACCACCATATGGAAAGTACTTTCATATTTTACAAGATTTTAAATATATGTAGAGTTACTTGTACTGGTAATTGAGTAGTGTTATTTAATAAATTCAATGGTAACTTGTCGGAGCTGCTAGCAAGAAAATCACTTTCCGTTCTTACTATCTTTTCCACATATATTTTTAATATATGACTCAAGTAATTCTCTGAGAATCGAATGCAATCAGAGAAAAACAGAGGAATTTAATTCAACATATTAAATAACTTATAACTTTGTACCAAATTTCCTTATATCATACTCGAGATTACCTAAAGGGAAAATCTATCCTTAAGGTGTTCAACCACTACAAGGCTTCCCCAAACCGAAACTACACATGCACGTGGGGCAAATGATCCCCCGTTCCAAGCCATACCCACCCCCACCCAGGGGTTGCTCAATGCCTTTAAAAATGAGGAATCCCTCATAGCTCCCCAAATTTGAAGCCCCCATTTTTATTAATAATAGATTTGTTTCAAGTCTTTTTTAACAAAGAAAAATTATATTGTGTCTTTCAATTTATTTATCTTTTTTTAGTCCGTTTCGAAACATTAAAGAATGTTCTTTTCTTTTTTTCTCACTTTTAAAATTTATCTTCCACATTTCATGCTTAAGACAACAAGATTAAAAAATATTTTCATATATATATATATATATGACTAATTTAATCTTTAAAGGGTATAAAACTTTAATTTTTGATGGGCATTTTGGTAATCTAACTTTGCACAAAAATGCTTCCCACTTTTAATATAATATGATATGATGATATTATGATATATATATATATACATATATATATATATATATATATATATAGTTTAAGATCATAGAAAAATAATTTTTTTCATTAAAAAAAAGAAATAAATTTGCATTTCAAAAATAACAAATTAAAAGTTAGACCTCAGATTTATTTTTGCCTTTAGGCCACTAATTAGCCTGAGCCGTCAACGCCCCACCCCACACCAAAAAAATCCCTCTTTTTTATTCAGCAAAGATCATCCATCAAACTAATTCAACATTATGCAACTTCCACAGAAACAAAATTGAAAAAGGGAAAAATCCCACTAAAAGGTTCACAAGAAAGCATAGCTACCAGAGATAGTAAAACTACAAAAGAAGTTCATCTGTATCTAATAGCGATAGGTAATGATTGTTAAATTGAGAAAAAAAAATCATCCTCTCTTGCCATAGAGAAGTATCTAGCCATTGGATTTCTATTTTAACTATAAGCTAGTCTTCTACAAAAAGGAAAGGATGATCATTGGTATCTAATTTATTCAAACTAAAAGATCAATGATAATCACCCGAAAAATATTGTTACGCATGTAACTTCTCAATTAATCAATTAATTTTCCCTCAATTCCAAATTTTGTAGGTTTGCTATATGACTCCCTTCAAATCTATTCCATTGTATATAAGATCTTCCTCAAACCCAGGAAATCCAATTAAACCTCTTGTTCTTACACTATTTAGAAGGTTCATCATTGTTGAACTAATTTTAAGTGGTTTTGTTAAAAGTTTAATGGATAAAAAGGCTAAGAACAAACTAAAATCAAATCAAATGACATAGAACCACAAACCACATTCATACATACTTTGAAATAATTTTTTTTGTTTAATTTGAGCAGAATAAAATTGAACCAAGGAAAAATGACTAGGCAATAAAGTATAGAACTCCACTTAGCTATCCTTTGCACTTTTTAGTCAACCTTTCATCCCAAAAATTCTAAATTCAACAAAAAAAAAATCATAACCTTTGCAATTTTTATTCATCCTTTCATCCACAAAATTCTAACTTAAAAAAAAAATCCAACTATTAAGAGAAAAAGTGCAAGACAACTTACAAAGAAGAGTGTGACGGAGCCGTTGAGAGAAAATATTTCTCTTCAATCAAACTAAATGACAGAGGAAAATGACGGAGAGAGTAGTAAATATTTAATACCACACATATTACAATAATCTAGACTCGTGAATAGTCAAAAACATAAAATAACAAATCACAACATCTCTTTTCTTTTTGGGGACTAAAATATAAATAATGTATCTTCAAGACTAGATAGTAAATGTGCAATTGCAGATTTTTCCATTCAAATTACACTAAAAATAAAAGGCATAATACATTTAAAAAAAAACCATTCAACTTGATCTCAGTTGGCAACTAAGCAGTCCAACTTTGATAGTGCACATATAGACACCTCAGCTTGGTATTTTTTTATAAATACCCAAATGTTTCAATTCATTGATGTATTCTCAAGTCAAGTGCGACTATATCAAGTTCTTGAGCACCTCCACCATCAACCGACACATTGACATTTTGAGTCACACCAAAAAGCATGTGGGAATACTTTTGATCAGTTCTCTAGTTTATTAAAGCCTATACACCAATTAATAATTTTTACCTTATTTATGAAGCATAATTTTTCTAAGATGGACCTCAGATCTAGCTATCATCAATTTAAAGTTATAGAAAGTGACATCTTGAAAACAACATTCAAGACCCGTTATGGTAATTATGAGCCCCTAGACGGCCCGTGGTGAGCCACACAAACCGTAGTGATGTTCGTGGAAGGAGAGGCAGAACCAGCTCTAGGTTGGCCTCCTCCCACTAGCCCCTAGACGGCTTGTGAAGGCCTAGACGGCCTGTGAAGGTGGCCGTGTGAAGGGGGCTTCACTTTCCAAGCCACATGTCTAGGGACCACGACTGCCTAGACGACTTGTGGACTCCTAGACACACCTGTGGGCCTCCATCTGGAGGTTCGCGTTAGCTGTAAGTCAAGGGCAGTTAGGTCTTTTCAAGATTTCGTTAAAACAATACTATGTTGTTTTGCCTATGCCTAGGACCACTATATCAGTATTTTTAACCCCAAAACTTACCCATTCAAGCCATTCTCTTAAATTCACCAAACGAAATCAAGTTCTTCCTCTCCAAAATATTTCTCTCTCTAGAAACTTGAAGAAGAAGGGTTCAACCTAGGGTTTCAAGGCAAGTCCCCAATTCCACCATTGAAGGCAAATTTTTGGCATTGAGGTATGATAGTTTTTATCCATGGATCCCTTCCATTCACGAAATTCCCAAATTCTCCTTTTTTAAAGTTAGACATCCTCAATTGAGTTCGGGTTTTCTTCTATATTATGGGTTCTCTTTCTTATTGATTTAATTGATGGAATTATAATCTCTTATGCATGAATTGATGAAATCCTATGGTCTTATAATGATTTCTCATGAACCCATGTAATTTCCCATGTTTTCCAAATTATGATGATATTTTGTGGGTTTTGGATTATGAATGAAGAGCTTATGAAATTAAGCATGTTATTATGAAATTCATGTAAATGTTTTAAGGATGCTTTGAGAGTGAAGCATCAATGATAATGTTGTATTTTTAAAAGGATTTTCTCATATACACATGTAACCATGAATTGTAAAAGGTTTTCTCATATGATAAGGGTTATTAGTGTTGAAAGACTTTCTCACCTAAAATGAACCAATGATAAGTAGCTATTCTAATTATGAGGGAAGAGGCGATTATCCACTCTCTCTAATAGAAAGACAAGAGGTGATTACCCACGTCACATGATGTAAGGACAAGAGGTGATTACCCATGTTCCTTCATGAGATACGATGAATAGGATCAAGAACTATTCCGTGGAAGTTAAGCTTAGTACCGAGTGGATAAGTGGCGATTACCCATGTCTCATAACTATGTGCCAACATAGGATTGTCTAGATATACATTAGCTAGTGGATCCACAATAGCTAGAAGTTCATGGTCCTTACCGTGGCAAGTAGGACACCTCTTTTCGGTGTGGGGTAGACAACGGATTCCAAGTTTCTAGCTCACAGGGTCTTATATGTCGGTTAAGGCTACTTCCCACAAACAAGTGAAGTTATGATGAAAAAAGGTTACCTGAAGAAGGATCCTTAGTATATTTTAAGATGACCTTCAATTGCATTGATCATGTTTTATGGCTTATGCTGTCTAATTCTCAAGTTTCATGTTTTAGTTTAATCATTGCATGCTTATAAAAATGTCCTATTTTAGCATTATTTAAATGTTTATATGCATGGCTATCATACTTGCTACATGTTTGTACTAACGCATACTCTTGCCTACATTTTTCCAAATGTAAGGTCCGATAGTCAGGGTTTTCAGTTTCTTGGCTAGAGGTTGATTCGATAGTTTTCGAGCTTTGGTGAGTCCTCATGCATCGAGGAAAAAAATTCATTTTTTCAGTTTTCTCTCTTACTTTCAGTTTTGGACATGATGTATGGGCTAGGCCCAATTTCATTCTTATGTACTACATGGCTAAACATATAAAATGTTTAGACTTCCGCTTTAATTTATAAAAACTTTTGGGACTTGAAATGTAATTCTTTATCTCTTTGTTCTACTTCTTATGTTATAAATGCTAAGTGGCTTGTATAGGGTCTCTTGGGGTCTTATACGTCATTTTACGCCTAGGGGGTACCTTGGATCGTGACAAACTTGGTAATCAGAGTAAGGTTTAGAAAGGTCCTAGGATGTCTCATAAGCCACGTCGAGTAGAGTCTTGTTCATGAGTGTGAAGCGCGCCACATTTATGAATGAGAGGCTACAAGATGTTTAGAAAACTCCACTTCTTTCACTACTCTAAAGTCGTGCGATAGAGATTAACTCTATAAGGTCTCTCTCCTAATCCTTAACCAATGCTCTACAGGATATGGATACTCAAAGAGCTTATGCTATAAGAAATGTGAGGGAGAATGTAGAACAAGAAGCTCATCCTCAAGCCCCTAGAGCTCCTCAAGATCCGATCGACCCTTTAGCCGAGCAAGTGACTAATGCAGAGTTTAGGGGTGCTTTCAAGTATTGGATCAAGCCATGAGGGCCCATGCCAATAGAGAGGTTGTGGTTCCCGTGAATCCAAAATATGGATTCGGCAGCATCTAGACTAAGGGACTTCACTAGAATTAACCCTCCGGAGTTTCATGGTTCTAAGGTTGAGGATGATTCTCAAGAGTTCATTGATGAGGTTTACAAGGTGTTGATGATTATGGGAGTGACACCAGTGGAATACGCGGAGTTGGCCACTTATCAACTTAAGGGTGTTGCACAAATTTTGTTCAACCAATGGAAGGAAGGGAGTCCGGAAGATGCGGGTCCCCTAGATTGGGAAAAGTTCAAAGTTACTTTCCTTGATAGGTTATTTCCCCTTGAGATGAGGGAGGCAAATGTGGTTGAATTTATTAATCTTTGTCAAGGAAATATGAGTGTGAAGGAATATGATTTTAAGTTTACACAATTTTCTAAATATACTCCCACCATGATTGTCGATACTAGGGCAAGAATGAGTAAGATCATTTCTAGTGTTTCTGAAATGGTGGTTAAAGAATGATGTACCCCAATGCTCATCAACGACATGGACATCTATCGTCTCATTGTTAATTCTCAACAAATCGAAGAGGAGAAACTTAAGGAAAGGTCTAGGGAGACAAAGAGGGCTAAAATCGGTGATGGTAATTTCTTTCATGCAAGGTCCGATGGATATGGTTGTCCTAGATTTCGACAAAGGTTGTCCAGTCAAGGTTCCTCCAATGCTTCTATAAGGTTCAACAAAGAGAGGATGTCTAACCCTAAGCCTCATGGAGGGAATGGTAGTGGATCTTCATTGCCTATGTCTACTTGTACAAAGTGTGGAAGAGAGCACGAGGGAAAGTGTCTAGCAGGTTCCAATGCTTGTTTTGGTTGCAGTAAGATGGACCAAATGATAAGAGATTGTCCTTCAATTGCTATGAATGAAGGATATAATTGCCGAAGGTCTCAGCCTAATCCTTCATCTGGTCCTAGTGGTTCGAGTCTAAATGCTCCTAAGAAAAACTAATTCTATCCACTTCAGACTCGTAGTGAGCAAGAGGGTTCTCCCGATGTGGTTACCGGTATGTCGAATGTCTTTCAATTTGATGATTATGCTTTACTTGATCCCGGTGCCACCTTGTCTTTTATGACTCCATATGTTTCTATAAGGTTCGATGTTCTTGTGGGTGTGTTGTTAGATTCTTTTTCTATCTGTACTCCTGTTGGTGATTCTATTGTAGATAAGAGTGTCAATAGAAAATATCCCGTTTCCTTGTCCATAGAGTTACTTTTGTTGACTTGGTAGAGCTTGATATGCTAGATTTTTATGTTATTCTTTGTATCGATTGGCTGCACTCATGTTATGGTTTAATTGATTGTAGAACTCATGTAGTCAAGTTTTAGCTCCCGAATGAGCTTGTCCTAGAGTGGAAGGGGGGAAATTCTATGCCTAAGGGTCAATTTGTCTCTTGTCTTAAAGCTAGAAAGATGATTGCTAAGGGTTGCATATACCATCTAGTTAGGGTGAGGTATGTGAATTCTGAAACCCCTACTCTTGGGTCAGTCCCCGTTGTTAATGAGTTTCCATAAGTATTCCCTGAAGATCTACCCGGTATTCCTCCCGAAGGGGAAATAGACTTCGGTATTGACCTTCTCACAAATACGCAACCTATTTCTATTCCTCCTTACTGTATGGCTCCGACAGAACTAAAGGATTTGAAAAACAATTGAAAGATTTATTGTATAAGGGTTTCATCCGATCGAGTATCTTTCTATAAGGTGCTCCGGTTTTGTTTGTTAGTAAGAAGGATGGTTCTCTCCTTATGTGTATTGACTATCGTCAGTTGAACAAGGTGACCATTAAGAATAAGTATCCTCTTCCAAGGATAGATGATTTGTTTAAGCAACTTCAAGGAGCAAGTTACTTCTCTAAAACTGACCTTCGGTCGAGTTATCATAAATTGAGGGTGAAGGAAGATGATATTCTGAAGACGGCCTTTTGATCTCGGTATGGTCACTTTGAGTTTTTGGTAATGTCGTTTGGTTTGAGTAATTCTCCGGTGACATTTATGGATTTGATGAATAGGGTGTTTAAACAATATCTTCACATGTTTGTGATTGTGTTCATTGATGATATATTGATCTATTCGAGAAGTGAGGATGAGCATAGTGATCATTTGAGGATTGTGTTGCAAGTTCTCAAGGACGAACAACTCTTTGAAAAATTTAGCAAATTTGAGTTTTAGCTAAGGTCCGTGGCTTTTCTTGGTCACATCATTCCAAGTAAGGGTATTGAGGTAGATCCTAAGAAGACGGATGCAGTCAAGAGTTGGCCTAGACCTCTAACCCCTTCAGACATTAGAAGTTTCTTGTGTTTAGCTGGTTACTATAGAAAGTTTGTTAAGGGGTTTTCTTTGATTGCCTCTCCCTTGACAGCATTGACTCAAAATAAGGCTAAGTTCATATGGTCTGAAGCATGTGAGAAGATTTTCAGGAATTGAAGGATAGATTGAGTTCCGCTTCAGTGTTGACCTTACCAGAAGGATCTGATGGTTTTGTTGTTTACTGTGATGCCTCGAGAATTAGGTTAGGATGTGTACTTATGCAAAATGGGTAAGTTATTGACTATGCTTCAAGGTAACTTAAGGTTCATGAATGAAATTATCCTACCCATGACCTTGAACTAGCGGTTTTTGTTTTTGCCTTTAAGATTTGGAGGTACTATTTGTATGGTGTTCATGTAGATGTGTTAACCGACCATAAGAGTTTGCAATATGTTTTAATCAGAAGGATCTAAATCTTCTCCAAAGAAGGTGGCTTGAGTTATTGAAGGATTATGATATTAGTGTTCTATGTCACCCCAGTAAAGCGAATGTGGTGGCGGATGCTCTTAGTCAGTTATCTATGGGTAGTGTTGCTCATATTGAAGAAGATAAGAAGGAGTTGGTACGAAATGTTCATAGATTAACCCAGTTGGGTGTTCAGTTAGTGGACTCCACCAAGGGTGGTGTTATGGTCCACAACGGTTCCGAATCGTCTTTTGTGGAGGATGTGAAAGCCAAGCAAAGTCTTGATCCAATTTTGGTTGAATTAAAAGAGGCGGTGCTTAAAAAGTCCGTAGAGGCTTTCTCCCAAGGGGGAGATGGAGTACTTAGGTATCAAGGTTGTTTGTGTGTTTCTAATGTTGATGACTTGAGGGAACAGGTCTTGTCAGAAGCCCATAGTTCTTGGTATTCCATTCACCCAGGAGCCACCAAGATGTATCGTGACTTGCGGGAGATCTATTGGTGGAATGGGATGAAGAAGCATATTGCAAAATTTTTGGCTAAATGTCCTATTTGTCAACAAGCGAAAGTTGAGCATCAGAAATCGGTAGGTGATATTAGCATTCCTACTTGGAAGGGGGAAGATGTGAATATGGACTTTATTTTTGGTTTGCCTCGCACCCGGTGATAACATGACTCGATTTACGTTATAGTAGATCGAACGACGAAATAAGCTCATTTTATTCCCGTCAAGTTTTCTTACTCGGCCGAGGATTATGCTAAGTTGTATTTGAGAGAGATGGTAAAGTTGCATGGAGTGACTTTATCCATTATCTCCGATCGTGGTACTCAATTCACTTCTCAGTTTTGGAAATCTTTCCAAAAGAGTCTTGGTACTCGTGTTAAGCTTAGTACGGCCTTTCATCCATAAATCGATGGGCAAGTGGAGCGTACTATCCAAACTTTGGACGATATGTTTAGATTTTATGTGATTGACTTCGAGGATAATTGGGATGATCACTTGCCTTTGATTGAGTTTGCATATAACAGTAGCTATCACTCGATTATTGATATGGCTCCATTTAATGCATTGTATGGTAGGAGGTGTAGATCTCATATAGGTTGGTTTGAGGTGGGTGAAGTTGCTCTAATAGGTCCCGAGTTGGTACAAGAGGCCATGGAAAAAGTTTGACTTATTAGAGAAAAGTTGAAAATGGCTCAAAGTCGGGAAAAATCATACGCCGATGTAAGAAGAAGAGATCTTGAGTTTGATGTTCATGATTGGGTTTAATTGAAAATTTCACCCATGAAGGGTGTAATGAGGTTTGGTAAGAAAGGGAAGCTGAGTCCCCGATATGTAGGCCCATATAAAATTTTGAGGAGTGTTGGTAAGGTTGCTTATGAACTTGAATGGCCTAATGAATTGGCATCGGTGCATCCATTTTTTCATGTCTCTATGTTGAATAAATGCGTTGGTTATCCGACATCTATAGTTCCCTTAGAGGGTTTGGGAGTTAAGGAGAATCTTTCTTATGAGGAAGTTTCGGTTGAGATTTTAGACCAACAAGTCAAGAAGTTGAGAAATAAAAAAATTGCTTCCATGAAAGTGTTGTAGAGGAATAAGGTAGTTGAGGGTGCTACTTCAGAGGTCGAGCCTGATATGATTTCCCGATATCCTCATCTCTTTCCTTCTACCCCTACTCTAGCTTGAGGTTATGAGTTCCTCATGGTTTACTCTTTGTTTTGGGGTCATGTGTCTTAGGTATTCTCATGATTTCCTCATTTATGCATATTCATGAAAACTCTTAAGTTTTGAGAAAATGAGTCGGCTTGATTGATTTCTACATGCTTATGTGCATTTTAGTATGAGTTGCATATAGACTTCATGATATGATGATTTGAATATGCTTTAGGTTGGAGTTGATGTTTCCTCCACGGATATGTGCATTTATGTGATTGAATTTATATTGGGCTTCTAGGTCTAGTTGATATCTTCCTTATGATGTTTTGAATATGTCCTAGCTTTGAGTCGAGGTTCCTCCTTGGTTGTGTACATTAAGATGAAGTTGCATGCATGATGTGTTGCTAGTTTCGAGTCCTTTTTTTCTTATGATATCTAGGATCCCATTCGAGGATGAATGTTACCAAGGGGGAAAAATGTAACACCCCGAAAATTGGAAGCCTAGCAAATGAGCCAAGTGGAAGGTCACTGGCCCCTGATTGAGCCATGGCACCCTTCATGGAGCCCCAGAAGGGTCGTGAAGGGCACCACGGCTCGTGGTGGTACTCGTGGTGCCTTCCAGTGTTGACCAAAAAGGGGCTCCCTTATCATGAGCCCTTAGAAGGCCCGTGGTGAGCCAGACGAACTGTGGTGATGGTCGTGGAAGGGGAGGCAGAACCACCTCTACGCTGGCCTCCTTCCACGAGCCCCTAGACGGCTCGTGAATGCCTAGACGGCCCGTGAAGGTGGCCGTGAGAAGGGCACTTGACTTTCCAAGCCACTGGTCTAGGGCCCATGACTTCCTAGACGGCTCGTGAACCCCTAGATGGCTCGTGTGGGCCTCCATCTGGAGGTTCGCGTCAGCTGTAAGTCAAGGGCAGTTGGGTCTTTTTGAGATTTCTTTAAAACAATAATATGTCGTTTTGCCTATGCCTAGGACCCCTATATAAGTATTTTTAACCCCAAAACTTACCCATTCAAGTCATTCTCTTAAATTCACCAAAAGAAATCAAGTTCTTCCTCTCAAAAATATTTATCTCTCTAGAAACTTGAAGAAGAAAGGTTCAACCTAGGGTTTCAAGGCAAGTCCCCAATTTCATCATTGAAGGCAAGATTTTGGCATTGAGGTATGATAGTTTTCATTCATGGATACTTTCCATTCATGGAGTTCTCAAATTCTTTTATTTTCGAAGTTAGAAATGCCCAATTGAGTTAGCGTTTTCTTCTATATTATGGGTTCTCTTGATTATTGATTTAATTGATGGAATTATAATCTCTTATGCATGAATTGATGAAATCCTATGGTTTTATAATGATTTCCCATAAACCCATATAATTTCCCATGTTTTCCAAATTATGATGATATGATGTGGGTTTTGGATTATGAATGAAGAATTTATGAAATTAAGCATGTTCTTATGAAATTCATGTAAATGTTTTAAGGATGCTTTGAGAGTGAAGCATCAATGATAATGTTGTTGTGTTGTTAAAAGGATTTTCTCATATACACATGTAAGCATGAATTGTGAAAGGTTTTCTTATATGATAAGGGTTCTTAGGGTTGAAAGGCTTTCTCACCTAAAATGAACCAAAGCTAAGAAGCTATTCTAATTATAAGGCAAGAGGCGATTACCCATGCTCTATAATAGAACCACAAGAGGCGATTACCCATGTCACATGATGTAAGGACAAGAGGTGATTACCCATGTTCCTTCGTGAGCTAAGATGAATAGGATAAAGAACTATTATGTGGAAGTTAAGCTTAGTACTGAGTGGACAAGTGGCGATTACCCATGTCCCATAACTATGTGCAACATAGGATTGTCTAGATAGACATTAGCTAGTGGATCTACAATAGCTAGAAGTTCGTGGTCTTTACTGTGCCAAGTAGGACACCTCTTTTCTGTGTGGGGTATACAACGAATTCCATGTTTCTAGCTCACAGGATCTTATATGTCGGTTAAGGCTACTTCCCACAAACAAGTGAAGTGATGATGAACCAAGGTTACCTTAAGAAGGACCGTAAGTATGTTTTAAGATGACCTTCACTTGCATTGTTCATGTTTTATGGCTTATGCTTTCTAACTCTCAAGTTTCATGTTTTAGTTTGATCATTGAATGCTTATGAAAATGTCCTATTTTAGCATGATTTAAATGTTTATATGCAAGGATATCATACTTGTTACATGTTTGTATTAACACATACTATTTCCTACATTTCCCCAAATGTAGGGTCCGACAGTCAGGGTTCTCAGTTTCGTAGCTCGAGGTTGATTCGAGAGATTTCGAGCTTTGGTGATTCCTCGTGCTTTGAGGATTGATTTTCATTGTTTTCAGTTTTCTCTCTTACTTTCATTTTTGGACATAATGTATGGGCTAGACCCAATTTCATTCTTTATGTACTAGATGGCTAATCAGACAAAGTGTTTAGACTTCCTCTTTACTTTTATAAAAACTTTTGGGACTTGAAATGTATTTCTTTATCTCTTTGTTCTATTTCTTATTTTATGAATTCTAAGTGGATTGTATGGGGCCTCTCGGGGTCCTATACGCCATGTTACGCCTAGGGGTACCTTGGGTCATGACACTTGTGGTCGATGAACACATCCACATGAACGCCATAGCTATAGTGATGCCATATCTTAAGAGAAAAAACTACTGCAGCCAACTCGAAATCATGAGTCTGGTAGTTGCTCTCGTAAATCTTAAGTTGACTTGAGGCATAGGCTATAACCTTACCAGTCTGTATTAACATTTAACCAAGACCCCCTTTGTACCCTCTAGTTGAGTAAACACTAGAGTAGTAGTTAACCAAGTTTTCAATTCTTGGGAGCTTTGCTCACAAGCTTCAGACTATTGAAACTTAGCTATCTTCTGATTCCACCTAGTCAATGGGGAAGAAATAAAATAAAACCCATCGATGAACCTTTTATACTAACCTCCCAACCCAAATAAACTCCATATATCAGTAGGGGATGTGTGTCTTGGTGAATTCTCAATTGCCTCAATTTCTAAGTGTCGACTCGAATTTCTTTTCAAAAAAAGATGTAGCCTAAGAATGCTATAGATTCAAGCCAAAACTCAGACTTTGAAAACATGGCATATAACTCTTGATCTTTGAGAGTTTGGATAACAATTCTAAGATTGATGGCTTGATCCTCCTCATTCCAAGAGTAGATCAGGATGTCATCAATGAATATGATAACAAACATATCCAAATACTACTTAATTAATATATTCATGACATTCAATAATGATGTAGGTGTGTTAGTGAAACCAAAAGACATAATAAGGAACTCATAATGACCATAATGGGTCTTGAATGTTGTTTTCAAGATGTCATTTTCTATCACTTTAAATTGATGATAGCTAGATCTGTGGTCCATCTTAGAAAACTTATTCTTCATAAATAAGGTCAAAATTATTAATTGGTGTATAGGCTTTAATAAACTTGAGAACGCATCAAAAGTATTGCCACATGCTTTTGGGCGTGACTCAAACCCTCAATGTGCCGGTTGATGGTGGAGGTGCTCAAGAACTTGATATAGTCTCACTTGACTTGAGAATACATCAATTAATTGAAATATTAGGAATTTATTTAAAAATACCAAGATGAGGTGTCTATATGTGCACTATCAAAGTTGGAGTGCTTACTTGCCAACGGAGATCAAGTTGAATGGTTTTTTTTTTTATGTATTATGCCATTTATTTTTAGTGTAATTGGAATGGAAAAAATCTGCAATTGCACATTTACTATCTCGTCTTGAAGATACATTATTTATATTTTAGTCCCCAAAAAGAAAAGAAATGTTGTAATTTGTTATTTTATAATTTTTACTATTCACGAGTCTAGATTATTTTAATCTGTGTGGTATTAAATATTTATTACTCTGTCCCTCATTTCCTCTTTCATTTGGTTTGATTGAAGAGAAATATTTTCTCTCAACGGCTCCGTCACACTCTTCTTTGTAAGTTGTCCTGCATTTTTTCTCTTAATAGTTGGATTATTTTTTTTGAATTTAGAATTTTTTGGATGAAAGGATGAATAAAAAGTGCAAAGGTTGGATTTTTTTTGTTGAATTTAGATTTTTTTTGGATGAAAGGTTGAATAGAAAGTGCAAATGATAGCTAAGTGGAGTTCTATACTTTTTTGCTTAGTCATTTTTCTTTGGTTTCATCTTATTCTGCTCAAATTAAATAAAAAATATTCTTTCAAAGTGTGTATGAATGTGGTTTGAGGTTCTATGTCATTTGATTTGGTTTTAGTTTGTTCTTAGCCATTTTATCCTTTAAACTTTTAACAAAACCACTTAAAATTAGTCCAACAATGATGAACCTTCTAAATAGTGTAAGAACAAGAGGTTTCATTGTATTTCTTGGGTTTAAGGAAGATCATATATACAATGGAATAGATTCGAAGGGAGTCATATAGCCAACCTACGGAATTTGGAATTGAGGAAAAATTGATTGATTAATTGACAAGTTGCATGCGTAGCAATATTTTTCGGGTGATTATCATTTATATTTTAGTTTGGATAAATTAGATACCAATGATGCTCCTTTCCTTCTTGAAGAAGACTAGCTTATAATTAAAATAAAAATCCAATGGCTAGATACTTCTCCATGGCAAGAGAGGATGATTTTTTTTCTCAATTTAACAATCATTACCTATCGCTATTAGATACAAATGAACTTCTTTTATACTTTTTCTATCTCCGGTAGCTATGCTTTCTTATGAACCTTTTAGTGGGATTTTTTCCTTTTGCAATTCTGTTTATGTTGAAGTTGGCTTAATATTTAATTAATTTGATGGATGATCCTTGCTGAATAGAAAAGAGGGATTTTTTGGTGTGGGGTGGGGCGTTGCCCTCTAAGGCTAATTAGTGGCCTAGGTTCTTTGTCAGTAGAGTGATTACCAAAATCTAGGTATGTTTTCGGAGAATAATAAGAAGAGACGGTTTTAGCTTTTAGAGACTAAACCGTTGATTTGGAGATAGAGGTGACGAAGGAAGAGTATCGGGAGTGGTATATTCCCAAAGCCTTGAGATCTTTCTTTTGCTATTCTCCAGCAGCTCTAGGAGTTCTTGTTCTCGCTTTTCTTGATCTTCCAAGTTTGAAGCTCGAAATCCATAAAGGACTTTAAGGGACATAAAATAGGGTGCCCTATACCATACATCCTGCTGCCTTGGGACGACCAAGGCAAAAATAAATTTGAGGTAGAAGTTTTAATTTGTTATTTTTGAAATGCAAATTTATTTCTTTTTTTAATGAATTTTTTTATTTTTCTATGGTCTTAAACTATATATATATATCATATTATCATAATATCATATTATATTAAAAGTGGGAAGCTTTTAGGCCACTAATTAGCCTGAGCCGTCAACGCCCCACCCCACACCAAAAAATCCCTCTTTTCTTTTCAGCAAGGATCATCCATCAAATTAATTCAACATTAAGCCAACTTCCACAGAATAAAATTGAAAAAGGAAAAAATCCCACTAAAAGGTTCACAAGAAAGCATAGCTACCGGAGATAGAAAAACGACAAAAGAAGTTCATCTGTATCTAATAGCTTTAGGTAATGATTGTTAAATTGAGAAAAAAAAATCATCCTCTCTTGCCATAGAGAAGTATCTAACCATAGAATTTTTATTTTAATTATAAGCTAGTCTTCTATCTAATTTAATCGAACTAGAAGATCAATGATAATCACCCGAAAAATATTGTTACACATGTAACTTGTCAATTAATCAATCAATTTTCCCTCAATTCCAAATTTCGTAGGTTGGCTATATCACTCCCTTTGAATCTATTCCATTGCATATAAGATCATGCTCAAACCAAAGAAATCCAATTAAACCTCTTGTTCTTACACTATTTAGAAGGTTCATCATTGTTGGAATAATTTTAAGTGGTTTTGTTAAAAGTTTAAAGGATAAAAGGGCTATGAACAAATTAAAACCAAATCAAATGACATAGAACCTCAAACCACATTCATACGAACTTTGAAAGGAAAAATTGTGTTTAATTTGAGTAGAATAAAATAAAACCAAGGAAAAATGACTAAGCAAAAAAGTATAGAACTCCACTTAGCTATCCTTTGCACTTTTTATTCAACCTTTCATCCCAAATATTTTAAATTCAACAAAAAAAATCATAACCTTTGCACTTTTTATTCATCCTTTCATCCAAAAAATTCTAAATTCTAAAAAGATAATCCAACTATTAAGAGAAAAAATGCACGACAACTTACAAAGAAGAGTGTGACGGAGCCGCTGAGAAAAAATATTTCTCTTCAATCAAACCAAATAACAGAGGAAAATGAGGGAGAGAGTAATAAATATTTAATACCACACAGATTACAATAATCTAGACTCGTGAATAGTAAAAAAAATATAAAATAACAAATTACATCATCTCTTTTCTTTTTGGGGACTAAAATATAAATAATGTATCTTCAAGACGAGATAGTAAATGTGCAATTGCAGATTTTTGCATTCCAATTACACTAAAAATAAAAGGCATAATACATAAAAAAAAAACTATTCAACTTGATCTCAATTGGCAAGTAAGCACTCCAACTTTGATAGTGCACATATAGACACCTCAGCTTGGTATTTTAAAATAAATTCCCAATGTTTCAATTCATTGATGTATTCTCAGGTCAGTGAGACTATATAGAGTTCTTGAGCACCTCCACCATCAACCGGCACATTGAGGCCCAAAATCATGTGGGAATACTTTTGATGTGTTCTCAAGTTTATTAAAGCCTATAAACAAATTCATAATTTTTACCTTATATATGAAGAATAATTTTTCTAAGCTGGACCTCAGATCTAGCTATCATCAATTTAAAGTGATAGAAAATTACATCTTGAAAACAGCATTCAAGACCCATTATGGTCATTATGAGTTCCTTATTATATCTTTATGTTTCACTAACACACCTACATCATTCATGAATCTCATGAAAAAATTATTTAAGTAGTATCTGGATATGTTTGTTATCATATTCAGGTATATGGATATGTTTGTTATCATATTCATTGATGATATCCTGATATACTTTTAGAATGAGGAGGATCAAGCCAGCCATCTCAGAATTGTTCTCCAAACTCTCAAAGATCGAGAGTTATATGCCATGTTTTCTAAGTCCGAGTTTTGGCTTGAATCTATAGCATTCTTAGGCTACATATTTTTTGGAAAAGGAATTCGAGTCGACACTTAGAAGATTGAGGCAATTAAGAATTCACCAAGACACACATCCCCTACTGATAAATGGAGTTTGTTTGGGTTGGCAGGTTAGTATAGAAGGTTCATCAAGGGGTTTTAATTTATTTCTTCCCCATTGACTAATTAGAATCAGAAGACAGGTAAGTTTCAATAGTCTGAAGCTTGTGAGCAAAGATCCCAAGAATTGAAAACTCGATTAACTACTGCTCTAGTGTTTACTCAACTAGAGGGTACAAAGAGGGTCTTGGTTTAATGTTAATATAGATTGGTAAGGTTATAGCATATGCCTTAAGCCAACTTAAGATTTAGGAGAGCAACTACCAGACTCAAGATTTCGAGTTGGCTGCAATAGTTTTTTCTCTCAAGATATGGCATCACTATCACTATGGCGTTCATGTGGATGTGTTCATCGACCACAAGTGTCACAATCCAAAGTACCCCTTAGGCGTAACGTGGCGTATAAGACCGCGAAAGGCCCCATACAAGCCATTTAGCATTCATAAAAGAAGAAATAGAACAAGGAGATAAAGAAATACATTTCAAGTCCCAAAAGCTTTTATAAAAGTAAAGTAGAAGTCTAAACACTTTGGCTCATTAGCCATCTAGTACATAAGAATGAAATTGGGCCTAGCCCATACATCAGGTCCAAAACTGAAAGTAAGAGAGAAAACTCAAAACAATGAAAATTCGTCCTCGAAGCATGAGGACTCACCAAAGCTCAAAATCTCTCGAATCAACCTCTAGCCATGAAACTGAGAACCCTGAATGTCGGATGTTTATCAATTTTTGGTTAAATTTTGTGCCATGATGTATGCTTGCTAATTCTAAAATTGCTAAATTTCAGCCGAGCATGTTAATTCAACATTTGGGTCAATATGTTTATGCTTCTCTTGTTAGATGATGAAATTGTGGGTTTTGAATGATTGGGTAGTGCGTGGGTAAAGTCTAAGTATCCCGACTTCGACCAAATGAATTGAATTTACCCGATGATGGATTGGTGACATCGTTCTTAAGGGAAAAATCATCATTTTGTTGAATTTGAATTAATTGGGGGAAGTCTGAGTACCCCAACTTGTAAATTCATTTTGGGTAGTTGAGAATTGTGTGCTATTGTGTCTATATTGGTGATTCGTGGGCTATTGTTTGTGAATTGAGAAAGTTGTTGGTGAGGTGATGAGTTGGGTCATTTTGGCGAGTTTCAGTGAGCTGGCAAATTTTATTCGGCCTGTCGCCAAATGCCATCCCCATCGCCTAACTTGCCAGGCTTGTGAAGAGCATCCACTACTTATTTTGGAGATGACCCTTCCCTCACCGAATAGCCTTGAGATCGCCCTTCTGACCTAAGATTTTGCTGGGGAGCCACTGTAATATTTGGCAATGCCCTAAAGCTCGCCGAATAGACTCGGCAATTCGCCGAACTACTTCGGTGAGTTACCTTGCTATTCTTTGTGATTTCTATTGCCAACATTTATTCACTAACCGATCACCCAATAATTTTTTCTCATTTGTGTCCTTTTAGAGGTATGGCTCGACCTAAGATTCTAGCTAAACATTTTATCGATGAGGATTGTTCTCCACCTCGAAGGAATACCAAGTCACAGGTTCCACCAACCCGAAAGAAAGAAAAGGAGGTTATTATTTCAAAAGGAGTTGAACATCCCTAAACCACTCATCGAAAACCTTCACATGCGAGTGGTAAGGGTAAACAACAAGTGGTAGATGAAAAAAACTCGGATGGAAGTGTGGAGAATGATTCACAATAATTCACCTCATCTGAGTCGAAGAATGAAGAAGTTGAGGAGTGCGGGACACCAATCCACACTCCAGTGTCGGAAGTAGATTTAGCCAAGAGGAAACGATCTGAGTTGCTTTCTAAAATAGCCCATGACACACTGGCTCTTCTAAAAGAACCACATGTACTCCCCATCCGGGCTATTCCCCCTCGTTCTATGAATCGTCTAAAGGCCACTGGGTTGCGAAGAATACATGAGGAGAAAAGGTTTTCCATGGATGGAGTAGTGGATAGGTATCGAGAAGTTTGGGAAACACTGCGGTATTACAAATTCCAACAATTCATAAAGCCTCGACATCCATATGTTTCTACGTGGGTTTTGGAGTTTTATGAAGGATATGCTAAGTTGATCAAAAATGGGAAGAAGAAAGCTAGTTCCATGGGCCCTGTTGAATTTGTAGAGGTGTGGGAAAAGAAAGTGTCGTGTACTGAAACGGACATCAACAACGAGTTGGATTGCACAGTGCAAACTCAGCACTCTTTGGCTGGAAAAATCAAAACACAAACTTTGGATGATTTGAAGGAGTGGCTTGCCCCATTGTTGAGTGATGCAACACCCCCATGGATCGAGGCAGAGGATATTATTGAAAAGAAAGACATCAATGTCGCAACACAGTATTGGTTCGGGTTCATTAGTAGCACATTAATGTCGTTGCAGAATGAGTCTACTATTAGGCATCCGAAGGCTGCGCTATTGGGGTGCATCATTAACCGGGAGAAGCTAAATTTGGGATCTATTATTGTACCAAAGATGGCTATGAGGGCGAAAAAAAATCAAACCTCATTGTTGTTTCCAGTGTTGATCAGTTCTTTGTGTCACAAAGCAGGTGTGTCCTTAATTGCAAAGATGGATATTGGGGTCAATCCATCCTCATCTTGTGATATTCGTCAGATTGAAGCGGAGTACTTGAGAGATGAGGCGGAGAAAAAGAAAAAAACTCTGGTGGACACTTCCCGGTAGTTGATGTGGAGTATATGGAGGCTGGTCCTATACCTCCCACACCCGCAGTCGAGCCTTCAGGTGAACCTACCCCTTCTACCTCTACTTCTCCTTCCCCCACTTCCCGTCCCTTTTTAACTCAAGCCTTGATATAAAAAATGGGAAACGTTGCCCATTCGAACGATGTGAGATCTTTTCGTGTTGAAGCTGCTGTCCCTACTATGATTGATCGTGCCATTGTGGCGGCCCTTGCTCCCATTTGGGAAGAGTTGAAGGGACAGAGTGAGTTGATCACTGACTATGGAAAAGCTTTGGATACCTTCAACACTTGGGAAAAGGTGTTTGAGAAGACGGAAAACAGACCCACTGATTTGACAGCCCTAACGACTGATATTGCTAGTTTGCATCGTTATATGGATGAATTGAAGTCCCTAACATATCGATGCCTTGGGGAGATCTGGATGTCCCTGAGGGCACTAGTTCCGAGTTTCCTAAAGTTCAAAAGACCGGGCAGGTGGGGTCCGCTGACTCTGAGATCCCTCTAGCTACTGTGCCCGGAGATGTTGCTGCGCCTGATGAGGATGAGGTTTCCGACACTCCCAAGACTGATGATGAGGACATAGATGCTCGTGAGGTTTCTTTGTACAAGTATTTTGAGGACCTAGAGGATGATATGCTATAGGTGGCTACGGGGGAATCACTTCGCGACACTTCCATGATTGGTTCTAGTCAGTCTAAACCCATAGAGGAGGTCATTGCACGTCCTTCTGGAGTTGGAGTTGAGTAGGGCACTAATTCCCAGGTTGGGGCCACACCATTGAGCTAGAGTTCTCCTTAGGCTTAGCCTGACAGGAGGATCCTTACTCTCTCTATATTTTATTTTGAGTTGTTATTTTCAGTTTTTTTCAACATTGAGGAAACTACTAGTTTCTTTTTTATGGGGTGAAGGTACCTAGGTACCTAGCTACCTAACCTTTTGGTTGTATTTTTCCATTTTGTGATAGTTTTTCATTTTCATTTGGGTTTGAATTATAACTTCTTCATTTTGTTTCTGTAGTATAATAATGTTTTTGTTATGATTCATTGGCCTCCCTCTTAATTGCTTTAAAGTGAATGTTGGTTAGTGTTCTCTTGTACATTTGAGTGTCGGTTGTGATCAATATCGATTAATTGAATAGTGCTCTTGATGAATGATATGTTTGTGTGAGTCAAGCAAGGTAATTTGAGTAGCATATGTCTTGTGTGAAATCTTACCATCTCATTGCGACTAGTCGAATATCAAGTGTGAGTCTTGCAATGACCGTTGCACGCGAGCTTAACTTGTAGAGTTGTGATCAATCATTGTGTATGGATGCCATGTGTGGTGAGGTTTACTTGAAAAATATGCATGAGGATACCTAGAACTTGCCCCGTTGGTCCAATTGATTAGCATTGGTGAATGAAAGAAATGATCTTAGGCATTAATTTTAAGAGTGAACCTAATTGCTATACATTTGTGTGCCCACCTTATGAGTGTGTGAATCTAGCTTGGCACTATTTGAGCATAAACTTTTCTTTGGATGAAACATGAACACAAATGTTTAAACCGGTTGTTGAAATAGCCACTGGTTGTTGAAATCGATGTATCCTTCCCACCTATAACCTTTGTGAAGCATTGGTTTGTTTGAAAAGCCTAAGTTGGGAGTGTGACAAGAATGAGGAAAGAAACCGAGTAAGAAGTTCATGAAATTCGTCCTTGGAAACATGTGGTGAAAAAGATAGGACCCCTCCATATTAAAAAAGGGAGAAAAGAGAAGAAAGAAAAGAAACAAATTTTATGTATCCGTCGTGCATTGTTGTGGAAATAAAAGGGGTATCCGATGAGATGTACCAAAATTTTTGTGTGTTATGAATAGGCCAAGGATGAGTTGTGAATATGAAAAGAATAACAGAAAAAGAAAAGAATAGAAATTTGAGCAATGCTTCATGAAGGTAGAGTCACTAAGAAAAAAATTATGTTGGGGGTGTTGATGAGTCGGGAATTTTAACTCATGTAGGGCTTATTATTTCATGAATTAGTGTCCTCAATGCCTATTTTGTGTTCATAACTGACGTAAATTGTTTATGTGCAGCCATTAAGGCTTAAGAACAAGGGAAGGACATTACATTGAGGAAAAGTAAGGCTGGAGCTCGCAAAATTCACTCGACGACTCACCGAGTGAGTGTTTAGCTCGCCAAATGATCCAACAAGTTTGGATTATGAATCAAGACAAGTCAGCAAACTCAAGTGCAAAACGGCGCATTGCCGAATGAAACGGCGAGCTCGACTCAGATTGCCTAATTAATCAGAACAATTGGAGAATTAAGTCAAGTCCAATCAGCGAGAAAGGATCCAAACGACGAGTCACCGAAGTCATTCGGCGATGTCCATCGGGTTCGCCAACTGAGAATTCATGAATTCAAAAGCTAAAGCAGAAAATTGGCGATAAGGGCTGCCCATCGGCGGATCGCTGAGTCATTTGGAGAACCCGGATAATATCGCCGATTTGGTCTCGAGGTGAAATCTTGGGAAGTTTTTGGAAACATATAAATTGGTTTTTGAAGAGAGAGAAAATACACTTTTACATTACTGAATATTCTGCTTGAAGAAACTTCTATTCTTTGAGAGATTTCGAGCTAAGATATTGAGGTTTGAGGGTTTTAGTCCTAATTTTTTGCATTGAGTATTGAAGATTTTGGCATTCATATAGAGAATCTTTTTGGTAACTCTTACTTAGTTTTTATTATGCTTGACTAAATTCCCTTACCTTAGGGGTCTGATTATGTAATCGAATACACAAATTATCTTGTGGGTGTTGTTAGTTGCTTGATTTAATGTTGTTTTCAAATGAGTTCAGTTATTTAATCATGTTTTCATTTATGGATTGAAGTTGCAAATTAAGTTCTAGCTTTAGCTCTCTATGCTTGCTTGTGAAAGATTCTTAGGGTGGAGTATATAATTGATACTTGTATTGACTCTTGTCAATACAACCCATCTTGATAAAGTGGGTTAAATTAAGGATTTGGGTTGCTTTGCATTGTTAAGCTTGTTGAGGTTCAAAAGAACTTGCTTGAAATATAATAGCTGATTGAAAAAAAGGTTGTTCTAGTTACAATCCATCCTACCCATTGAGATTCAACGACTTAAAGCAATTAGTTATTACTCATTAAGCGAAAAAAAGGCTGTTATAGTTATTGCACACACTCCTAAGGTCCCCTCTCTACTTGTTCAAACCCACGTTAATTGTCTTCGTTAACAATAGGCTACCAAACTCTCTTAATATTGATAATCGAAATTTATTGATTTACATTTTGTTACGTTTTGTTGATTTGCATTCTACAAGAAGTTAGAACACACTCATACTTCGTATTTGAGTTCTTTTCGATATCATTCCTCGTGGGATCGACCCCAACTCACCGTTGGGTTTATAGTTGTTAGTGACTGCCTACGTTTTGAATCATAAGAGGTGTACTTGAGCGTTATCACTTTTTTTTTATGTTTTTGCTATTCTTTCTAACTTTCATCTTCGCCTTGTACTTTAGCCTTCATAGCTGCAAATCATTAAATTTTCATTACAATGGGACATTATTAGGCATTGAGGACACTAATTTTTGAGCTTAATAGGCCTCAAATGAATGCAAATCTACCATTGATCACTTATGCATTCTTAAGCACCAACAACCACATCATCAATTACAAGCATGTACAAAGACCAATCAATAAGCATTTAACTTAAGAGTATACATGAATTTAAATCAATTCTAAAGTCCAATTAACAAGAAGGAAACCCATTCCCTTAACGTGATCAATTATCTTAGCAATAACTAAATAGTAATGTTATATTTTCACGATAATACTATGGTAAGTTCACCCTCGTTACTGTAATTAAGTCGATTCGTTAGGTTAAAAGTTCATATGTCCTCTCTTATAGCCTATAAAAATCTCGGAGGAGTCAATATAGAGAATCAACCCCGCATCTCTTACTCTTCTTATATCATGGAAGGCTCAACTACCACATGCTGAGCAACCACATGTTGTGATGGCACCTTGAGATGGGCAGCCACAACGACGGGCTGCACTCTTGCACTGTGATGGATGGGATTGGGAACTGCAACATACCTTTAAGTATTGCTAAAATTTGTGGAATAGCCATCCAAAGTCATAGCATAAATGCAGGAACGGGTTGTAGTTGGCTAACCTGGCCCCATTTCCTACTGAGGAATATGTGTCGCATATGGCTCAATAACGGGATCAGGTAAAACAACCCTATACTGACCCCGAGTTGGTGCTGCAACTCATCTTTGACCTCGAGGTCTATCTCCACCTCTTCCCATAGTTGTGTCTCTATCTTGAGGATTGGGAGTATCGTCCTTTTCTACGATACATGTCGTACAAGTCATCTGTAAATGAGTGGAATAAATGAGATTTCAAAAAACAAAACACAACTAAGATCGCACGATAAGCCATCAAAAGAGATGATTTCTAAAAAATGTCTAGTAGCCTCCTGAAGATTGGATACAAACACCTCCACACCGATTCACAGACTGTACATGACACGTGTTTTGTACAAATGACATTAATAGACCTGGGGTTCTTTCAGGAAAAATCTCATGTCATGATGGCACCTACTAAATCTTACCATTAGGTAAGCCAACCCTTAGTACAAAACAAAACTAATGGGCTTAGGACAAAAGAGAATTAAATATAAAGCCATCAAATGAAGTAATAACATAAATAACATAAACAATAATATATACATACAATGAACTAGGACAAAAGATAGGAAAGATTCATCCCAAAAACTTATGGAAGCTTGTCATGCCCCGAAACTACCTCCTAGATGTGACATGGTGTTTAAAGCCACAACTGACCCCAAGCTAACCTCATGGAATGGCATGACACTAAGATCAACATGAAATATCAAAAGGAAATCACTAAATGTGGAACTCAGCTGAAATAGTCTAAAATATCATAAGACGAATATCTGAGTACACACATGCAAAATCTAAACTGACTGTCTGAAAAGCATCTACTAACATGAATTTCTAGGATAAGCACCTAGCTAACTGTAGTAAAAGTGAAAGTATATGACTGAAAGAAACATAAGGGGGTTGTCCTCAGAGATATAAGGACTCACCAAACACTGCTGCTAACTGATTATGAATAGTACTAACCATGGGCTGGATATTAATGTCAAAACCTATATTATCAAACTATATAGGTAGAAAGTATGTGGCCAGTACTTTGAATGCACTAAGTATGAGAAATAGCATAATACACGATAATTGAACGTGATAAGTCTTTAAAACATGCTGATTCAATGACGAAGTAAAATAACATGATGTCGAGATATACTGAGCTGAAATACATAAGTACAAGGTCATGCAATAACTGAAAGTCTGACTCTGAGAGATACTAAAACAAACATAAACCATTTGAATTACTACATGGAGTTCAATGTACTGCCTCACACTAAAAACAGGGTGTCAAATACTTGCCATAGTAAGGGACTTGATAATTGAGATAATGTGGATCCACTAAGCTAATGTTTATCTGAGACAAATCCTATGGCGGAAACATAGTTCTTAGACTTTGTGATTGCTTCTAAAGGTCCACGGATGCTGCCCCACGACCTTCATTCCTAAATTCACTCGGTGCTTAGTGTTTCTCCCATTGAAACATGCATATTCACTGAGAATAGTAATAATCTGATAATACTGATTCATATTGATAAATGATAAGTAGCTCATAAATCATGATAACTGAAAATATTTTGTAAGATACTTTATCTAAAAGAATTTAAATCATGATGATCTTAGATATGCATTTGAAATAGCATAAATCTAAATCATGATAAATATTTATATGCTACGGGTTCATGAAAATACCATTGAAAACATGAAATTTTAATTAAAATCATACAATTGAAGGCTAATCATAAAGATGAAATGAAAAGTATCAAGAAATAATGAAGATCATAGAAGCCCTAGGCTTCTAAGAATCATAAACGTGAAGAATTAGGGTTTTCATGGGACTCAATGGGTAAAGGGATACCCATTGATGAAGTCCCACATACCTAGAGTAGAAATCGTAGGTTGAATTCCTTCAACAAAGAATTGAAGATTAGAACCTTAGTTCTTGCCTTTAGAAAAGACTTAAGAGGGAATAAATTGATTTAGGGAGAGTTCTGAGAGAATGAGAGGTTAGGGTCACTAGGAATTGCTTAATCCCATTTAGAATAGTCCAAAACAACGTAGTATACGGATTAATAAATGCGAAAAGACAAAAATGACTCTCATTAAAAATTGTCAGATGCCATCTACGGACACCTTCTACGAACCAAAGATTTCTCTACAGTTTGTTAAAGGGTTCATAGAAAATAGAGGATGTTTTCTGGGTTTCTGAGGTCTCATTGTACGGACCAGTCTACAACCCGTAAAAGGTTCTATGACCTGTGAAACCTATTCATCCAATTCAAGTCCCAAATCCATCTTTCTAAAATCTAGTCTACGACCAAGTCTATGATTTGTAAAAGGTTTATGAACCATAAGTAGAATCATAAATCTCAGCCTAAATTCTCAACTTTTTGATGTTTAAACTACGGGTGGCATCTATGGCCCATAATTCCTTTTATGGACCATAAATGTTGTTCAAAAAAGTCAATTTTTTTTGTAGCCTCCAGTTCTTTCTGCACTCCTCTTAATCTGATCTGAGCTAGACACTTTTGGGGTGTTACAATATCTCCCTCTTGGAAACAATCATCCTCGAATGACATCTAAAAAGTTTGAAAAGAGTTGAGAAAGATCTGCAACCCAATACTAAAAGCGAAACACTAGAAACTGAAGGATTGACTGACTCCAAACTAAAACAAGAAAATTAAAATGATTTCATGAACATCATGCATACAGAGAAATGAGAATACTAAAAAACATGAATCTGAAAGAGTATTAAGGAGGAACTATTACCTCATGTTGAAACTGAACTGGAAGGAAAAATATGGGGGTACTTGGACATCATATCTACTTCAGCTTCACAAGTGGCTCCCTCAAGTAACTGATTCTTGCAAATTAGTTTCACTAAAGCGACTTGCTTATTCCTAAAGCATCAAACTTGATCGTCACGGATCTCAACTATGACCTCTTCGTAAGAGATACTTTCCTTCATACTGACATTCTCTTAAGGAACAATTGAAGTCAGATAACCAATGCACTTCTTCAACATGGACACATGAATCATTAGATGCACTAATGCTAATTTTGAAGGCAAATCAAACTCATAAGGAACCTTAAAAAAATGCCATACAATCTGGTAAGGACCTATATAACGGGGACTGAGCTTTCCTTTCTTATTGAATCTCATCACTCCCTTAATAGGAAAAATCTTCAGAAAAATCCAATCATCTACATTAAATTCAAGCTCTCTCCTTCTCACAACCCATTCCGATATAGGTTCAGACATAAATTTTGATGATATAGAATTAAATGATTAATTACGACTACCTACAATACTGGTTAGAAACAATGGAAAATATAAAATTAATACAAATATCAATATATATAAATCTTAATGAATATATAAAAA
>JAJONR010007674.1:0-20089 GCA_029582245.1 Solanum etuberosum
AAATTACCTTCACATTTGAAGGAGCATCTTAAGAAACAATGTGTCCAATAACCTTTCATACCACTTTAATGGACAAATTACCTTCACATTTGAAGAACTATCTTAAGAACCCATAATGTTCTTCTTTTTAATTACCACAATGATGACCATTAGCATTTTACCACACTCATATTCATACAATCAACCACTTGTTATTTTTCAGACATATTATGCACTGCTACCACATTCACATAAGAGAATTGAGCAAATTAATTGGGCAAATTTCATGACTTTCAGTCAAAAGTATACAACTTTATGTTAGTCATCATCATATCATCACTATAGTGCATTAGGACTTAAACCCAATGTCTTACCCATATAAAAACATCTTTGGTCATAAATCAATGGGACTTGAACCCAACTTCTTATTATCATGGTGCACCGAGACTTTAATTCTGTGTCTTACTCACTTGGTGCGTTAAAACTTGAATTCACCGTCTTACCCTCAATCAATGCCTTGATAAACCAAATACGTTACCAAAAAAAATAATTATCGAAAATCATAAATACAATCTGAATTTGACTTAAAGCATAAGAAAAATGAACAAAAT
Source organism: Solanum etuberosum (assembly GCA_029582245.1). NCBI lineage: Eukaryota > Viridiplantae > Streptophyta > Magnoliopsida > Solanales > Solanaceae > Solanum > Solanum etuberosum. The sequence continues at coordinate 591 of JAJONR010007674.1, forward strand.
CAATTAATTAGAACAACATGTTGGAATCATATAAAAGTCCCAAGTTAAAATAAATTAAAACCTTTTAACATTCCTTCTCAATATTGTTACGAAGATTAACCTAATTTACTAACCATTTTAAAATAACCACAAAACAAACTTTGTTAGTACAAATAATATATTAATAACTCAACAAGTAAATGTTTAGATAAAAAAAAATAAAGAGGTGCAAAAGTAACCAATAATGATAATCCAATCAATATGCATATGCTACATAACTCAATAATTTATCTTTTAATAAAACAAGATCATAAAGAACAATTTCTTTACAAATTATTAACTTACAAAACTAATTTTACTTTTTAAATATATAAGTGATCAAATTAAAAGTTTGCTAAAAGTAAAACAACTTGCTGGACTCATATGATTTTGAGATGGTAAGAAAACTAATGATGCATAATCAAAAGTAAAATATAAAATAGATTATATAGTAATTTACCTTGTTTTCGAGAGAAAAATAAACACAAATATTTTTACCTTCTTTATATTTACTTTGCTTCAATCCTTCAATAGTAGAACAATTGTGCTGATAACGTGTATAAAACTAAAGCAAAATAAAACAAGAAATATAGAAGATGAGAGTAATAGAAATAGGGAGACAAGAGATGAGAGCTTTTCTTATTGTTCCAAGTCTTCAAGTCTATACAATATGAACCCTTATGCCTCTATTTATAGTGTAACATAGAGGCATACAAAAGATTAGTCATAAACATGACATTAACATGAATATAACGGGGGAGGTTATGGAAGTGAACGGTTACAAGAATAATGGTTATAAAGTGGGAGGTTATGATTATCTTCATAATGGAGGAAAATAATAGAGATAATGGGTGAGAGTAACTTCTTGATGTAGTGAACATCCACACTACAATATTTTATAACATTAGCCTAAATTTATTAATTTTGTTTGATAATTTTGTTTAAAAAAGAGGGAGACTAAAACATGGTATGAGTTGTGCAAGTTGAAGTATGAATCATTATTTAGTCCATTTCAATTTTCAGCCGAACTAAGCATAGGTGCACAATGACCAATGATTCAACTCTTTTTGACCTACCTAAAATCAATCTGAACCTGCTCATTTATCAGCCCTAAAATATTTTTTAATAGGAGTCTTGGAAGACATGCATAAACATGCCCCTATATGCCCTCCAACTTTGAGTGTGCACAAATACACACTTAAACATGTATACAAATGATCAACATGTAGACAGACGTGTTCTACATGACATAATACATGTAGGATGTGCCCCTATATGCCCTCCAACTTTGAGTGTGCACAAATAGACACTTAAACATGTATACAAATGATCAACATGTAGACAGACGTGTTCTACATGACATAATACATGTAGGATGTGAATCGCCACATAGGACAGACACCACAATGTTTAAGTGGATATTTGTGCACACCTAAAATTGAAGTGCAAAGACATTAACTAAAGCCAAGTTAAATGACATAATTAAGTATTATGTAATCTGAAAATATCTAGAACGGGGATTTAGTTTTTGTCGCATTTCAAAAAAAAAAAAAAAAAGATTGATTCCAGGAATCATTTGTGAGATAGGACCATACGTCTTATTTGTCGATGGAGAAAATAAACGAAGAGATAATAAATTAAAGAATTAACTATAGTGTACGAGAAAATCCACTACTCCAAAGTTGACTTGACTTAGATTTTTCGTCGTCTCATTTCTTTCATCTTATAAAAATGAAAACAATATATGTGGTTATATTTCTGTCAATAATACTAGTCCTAAATTATTAAACATTTTGAATACTTTTCTTCGTTTTTATGTGAAGTCACACCAAACAGTAAATCAGAATTAGAAAGTAATTCTAACAGTATTTTGCAGTAGTATCTAAATGTCTAATAATATGATGAACTTGTACAAATGAAATCTCATTTTTAGTCACATTTTGGACAGAGGAAGTAATCCGATTCAAGAAGTAATTTACTCTATATCTACTTATCAATTCTCCAAGGGTTTACCATAGATTAAAAGTTTTTCGGAGTTTATTATTCAAATAGTCACTCAATTATATTATAGAGTAAAGTTAATTTACTCTATCTACCTATCAATTCTCCAAAGCTTACCTACCATGTGTGTGAAGTTTATTACTCACTCAATTATAATTTCATTACAAATAGTTGAGTAATAGAAACAAAATTTGATCATATAAAAGCTAAAATAACTTAAGGACGACCATTGACTTGGTGAGTTGACTGTACTCGCAATCAAGGTTCCAAGTGAAGTGAATGTTTACTTTTTCATATCATCAAAATACCATTAAAAAAAAGAATATGTTACTGACTCAAGTACTTGCTGGAAAAGTTTATGTTATGCAAATGAGTAATTTTCTCTTGTTGTTGTTTGCAGTGTTGATGATTTTACGTCGATGTGATGCAAGGAGGAGCACCATTGATGGAAGCAGTAAATTAGTTGACAATGGCGAAACACTGGTATCTGCTGGAGAAAAGTTCGAAATGGGATTCTTTTCTGATGATGCCGGGTTAAACTGGTATGTAGGCATATGGTATTACAAGCCAGGTCCTCGAACTGTTGTATGGGTTGCTAATTGGAATGATTCGATTCAGAATTCAACAAGAAGTAAGGGGAATGTTTCCATGGTCGTTGAAGATTGTAAGCTCAAAGTTTTGAATATTAGTGGATACACTTATTTCTCCTCAGAAGTAGAGGGTAACTCTGGCGTCAAAGCAGAGTTGTTGGATACAGGGAATTTGGTTTTATTGGATGAATCAGGAACTAAAACGTGGCAGAGTTTTCGGAATCCAACGAATACTTTCCTTCCTGGCATGAAAATGGATAGTAGTTTGAAGTTGATTGATTCAAAAAATGGGAACTACAAATTCCAATTAGATCAATCAAGTGACAAGGAATATGTCATAGTTGATGGGAATGGAGTGGGTAAAATTCACTGGAAAGGGTCTGTAGGAGGGCTTGCGAAATCTACTGATTACGAACCTTTCAGATTCAATGATATGCCCTCTTTTGTAACCTCCTTTTTATCAAATAATCCAGTTGAAGCGAGAAGAACATTATTCAATAATTCAGTGGAAGGGACAAGAACATTATTCAATAATAATCGTAATTTTACTCCCATTGATTTTTCAAGGTTAGCCAATCATAGTAACAAACATTCTATTTTCGAAGATACTAGACTCCTGATGCACTCCTCCGGGGAAATACAATTCTACTTTTGGAATAACAAGAGTGGATGGTCCTTGGTCTGGTCTGCCCCAAAAGATAAATGCAACGAGTATAGAAAATGTGGGAAATTAGAGATTTGTAACAGCAATGAAAGTTCAGAATGCAGCTGTTTGCCTGGGTTTCAGAGTGATCCTCCAGAAGATTATGGAGACGGGGAATATTCAGGTGGATGTTCAAGAATATCACATAACTCTTGCAAAGAAGACACATTTATGGATCTGAGCTCAATGAAATTTGGGAATCCAGAATGGACAGATAGAGAGATTAATACCAGTGAGAACTGCCTGAGTCATTGTTTAACCAACTGCTCGTGCAAAGCATATACATATTCTAACAATTATGGATGCTGGTTTTGGGGGTCGAATCTCAATAATCTCCAGGAGAACTACCCTGGTGGCTTCAACCTCTCTATCCGCGTGCCCCCTATTGGTAAGAAGCTGACGTGTGACCATAAATTCTTCATTTTACCTTTCTGATACCAACACTTGTTTCATTTATTGAATTGTCTTCAGAAGATGGAACACGAGGACCATTGAACAATACACCGATGCAGACATCCTCACGGAATCAGCGACCCCTAGTTATTTCCATCACTCTAATTCTTGGAGTTATGGTTCTGTGTGGTATTATTTATATAATTTATCTGAAAAGAGTGGCAAGAAGTAAAGGTAACAATGTAGAAATTTCATCTGGTTTTTCTCAAGTACTCCAACTTTTGGATATCGTAATCACTTCAATTGTTTTGATTATAGCAGCCAGAGAAATTGTTTTGGGAATGCCTATCGAGTACTTGCCTCATAGAGATAGTTTTGATGAAGATTTAATCACTGAAGATGATAAGAAACGGATTGATGTCCCGTTTTTCAGCTTTAATAGCATACTAGTTGCTACAGAAAACTTCTCAAATGCAAGTAAGCTCGGGAGAGGTGGATTTGGACCTGTTTATAAGGTTTTGCAATTTTTTTATTTTTTTTCCTTCTTCTGTTGTAAGTTGTTTTACCATTCAAATTTTTTTCTTTAGTTTTCGTTATATAACAGTCTGGAGATATATTTATGCAGGGTAAGTTTCTCGGAAGTACAGATATGGCAGTTAAAAGGTTGTCAAGTAATTCTGGACAAGGTGTTGAAGAATTTAAAACTGAAGTAATGTTGATTGCCAAACTGCAGCACAGAAATTTAGTTAGGCTTCTAGGCTATTGTGTTGAGAGAAATGAAAAGATTTTGTTATATGAATATATGCCCAACAAAAGCTTGGATACGTTTCTATTCGGTTAGTATACTCCTCTCCCTACCACGAAACTCGTTGTAGTAATAGTTTTATGATTGTTTCTCTCTGAAGTTATCTTACAAACCTTGCAATTAGATCATGCATTCTGTCGATTACTGGACTGGAGGATTCGTTTTGAAATTATATTGGGTATTGCTCGAGGGCTACTTTATCTTCACCAAGACTCAAGGCTAAGGATCATTCATAGAGATCTAAAGACGAGCAACATATTGTTAGACCAAGAAATGAATGCCAAAATATCAGATTTTGGCTTAGCAAGGATTGTTGAAGGCAAAAATACAGAAGCCAATACTAACAAAGTCGTTGGAACATAGTAAGTCTCTTAGTTCTGCTTTCACCTTTGATTTGGTGGGAAAAAGATTTTATATATATATATATATACACATCTAAAACTTGGTATTTGTTCACACTATATGTATTGGTTTACACAAATTATATGCTAAAATAACCTATTCTGGAACACTAATAACAGTGGCTATATGTCTCCGGAATATGCATTGGAGGGACTCTTTTCAATCAAGTCTGATGTATTTGCCTTCGGAGTGGTCTTACTCGAGATCATAAGTGGGAGGAGAAACATGGAATTTTTCGAAGATGTAAACCTCATTGGTCATGTAGGTACCAAAATTTCCCTCGTTTATTATACATGTCATTCTGCTTAAAGCTTTCATTGACTCAAAATTACTTATCACAGGTATGGAGACTGTGGATGAAAGACAGTGCATTAGACATGATGGATCAAACCATACTTGAGTCGTGCGATGAAAGTGAAGTGCTAAAGTGTGTGAATGTGGCACTCCTATGTGTTCAAGAAGATCCAGCTGAGCGTCCTGTAATGTCAAATGTTGTTTTTATGCTTGGAGGTGAAAGCATAACACTACCAAGACCAAATCAACCAGCTTTTATAGCACGAAGAAATAGTGCTGGTGCAAGTACATCATCTTCGTCTTCTAAGCTATACAACACTTCCAACAATGGGTTGACAATAACTCAACAAGTAGGCCGATGAAATGGATATATATAAGTTAAATGCATAACGCACATAAACCAACAATGTGCCGGTATATCTTTTCTTCAATTTCACTTTGAATTTCTGTTGAATTATTTTGGCACGCTAAATAACAGATTGTGTTATAGTCTCGATAGAATAATAATAAAAAAATTTTATCATCAATTCAAGTAGAGTTATGTACAAGTTCTCTAAAAACTTTGTTATTATGTATACATCCAGCAACCAACATTCTATATAAAATGAGTATACGCAGATTTTATCCTTACCAAGCAAATAATGTAGGGCTATAGATTTCTCAAGTAAAATTTGGGGAAAAAATTGGCAAATAGTGTTTGTCCATACAATTTGACATTATTTGACAAATAACCAAAATTCACAAATACTAGAAAAAACTAGTATTTGGGTCAAATCTCTATAGTAGTTGTTTGTGCTGTATTACATAATTTCTTACGTGAACACCAAAGTAGTGATGAAATATTCAGTGAATATGAAAGTGGTGATATGGTTGTTAATAAAAATGATGAACAATTGGCTCAGGGTAACAAAGTCATATGTTTTGTCTACTTCATGATGTATGGAATGATGCTTGTTGCACTCACTCCAAACTACCACATTGCTCCAGTGTCATGAACACTACTTGTTATTCGTTGCAACGAAGATCCAGCTGACTTGTAAATACAAACTTATGGTTAGTTTTAAAACTTATGGGTATAAATCATATTTTTTCTAAAAATGTGAAATGTTTCTCAAATTCTATGGCCAAACATATGTTGAAATTTCACCCAAATAATATTTGTCAAAAATATTTAAAAATCTATAGCCAAACACTAGCGTAGTATTGTTAAAGCTTAATTACTAGTTACTAGTCTATTAGACAAAGTCAAAGTTGTACTCCTATTTAAAAATAGTGACGTGTCCATGAAGAGTCCTGAAATATTGCATTATTTGCTAGGGAAATAATTCATTATAAAAAGCTTCCTGGAAATTGGAATTATTTGTGAGATACGGCAATAAAGTCCGAAACAAATAAGGATTATAGTGATGTCTAATCACTCCACGGAAGACGAAACTAGGCGTGTAAAATGTTAGAACAATTATTTTATGAAACTTATATACTTTTTAGTTATTCTTTCATTTCGTAGCACAAAAATTAGATTTTTCTAAACCGTTTCAATCATTTAAGTTTCTATTCGGTATCGATACATTTCAATTAGTTTTTGGTTATTTATTTTTGAATATCACATCAGAATCGTATAGTCATTAAGGATGACTTGTTTGTTGTTGTGAACCATGATGATTCTATAAGGGCCAATAATCTAAACCGCTGATCAAGGTGATATATTGTTAGGTTGAGTAAAATGTTGGAGAGTTTTATTTAAGATTCAGACTCAATTAGTTGCTGTTAAAAAAGACTAGGGATCACAAAGAACGGTTATGAAAACTATAATGTCGAAGTTTTGACTTTCTGATATCTCTCATCTCCCTTCTATGATCTTGTATCTCATCCCTCTCTAGTTACTTCTTTCTTTGTTGATCTCTCCTTAGTTAGTGTGTTGTTACTTTATTGTGTGTATTCTACCTTAGTTAGTGTGTTATTACTTTATTGTGTGTATTCTACGTTGTAACTTGTATTCAGTGATTATAATATATATCAGTATTTGTATTAGAAATCGAATTTATTTCATTTGTCACATAGAATCATAAAAAATAATTACGCAGACCCGCAAGAAATAACAAAGTTTGTTCCATTTTAGAACGACTATTGAGTTGCTAATAGAAACTTTTCCATTTAGACATATATAATTTGAAAAGATAACGCGTAGTATCAATATAAAATTTTAAAAATATAAAACTGATAGTTAGCTCAAGTATTGCAACCATATAAAAAGGAAGAGAGAGAGAGAGAAAACAACCTTAGGTTCATTTTGGTATTTTCTTCAACTTCTTTTATAAAATTAAAATTCTAATACAATTATTCAGTACGATTATAAATATACGTAGGATCATCCAATTTTACTTAAAAATCTCTAATAATCTGTTTGATCAATTTTAAATAAACATTAACAGCCCTAAAACATTTAAATGAAAGATTCACGTTGAATTGAAAGAAAAGATATGGAGTAAGAGCAACCACTAAAGAATGTGGTGTAATTGATGAGACTGTAGTGAATCCAAAATAGTCAAACCGTAAGACAGATATCAAACAAGCGATGAAAACGAAAGAAGAAGATATGGAGTAGATGAGTGGAAGTGCTGTTCAGCTTAGAAAATATCATAAAGGAACTGAGGAGAAAAATCACTATTTCAAAGTTGGACTTTGACCTAACATTTTTTCGCACGTATCAATCACTCCACTTTGAAAATAGATACATTATAGTATGTGGCTTATATTTCATCAATAAATTTGTATTGAACGGAAGTCGTATTTAAGATTTTAAAATAAGAAAAAATAAACACTGGTCCTGTAAATAAATAACCTAATATCTGATTAATTACATCATTTAGCCTTTTCAATATATGAATATCAACAAATAATGCATGCTCATTTTTTTGTAAATAAATTTGCTACTAGTATTGAATATGGTATATGTATTAGAATATAAATAATATATGTTAATGCTAATGTTATTGTTTATTATGTATGATAATAATAATAAAAATAGATGATGGAAGTAACATAAATTTAAACACTATATTAGATTACAAGTTTCACATAAATCCAGAGGAAATAACTAAAAGCTTTTGGGTTCTAGATAATAAAGAACTTCTCGATTTAGAGTGTTTAACACGTTTAGAGGGTTGTTACCGTTCTACTATATTATATTGTTAGTTTAAATACAATATTTGTTTTGATTGTTACTATTTTTTAGATCCATCATTAGGTAACGACGACGGAAATTCTCATTTCATATATTGATCGATTTAGTGTCGTTATCTTAATATTTTATTTTTTTAATTTATATCGTTTACCCTACCTTTTCATAATAGCTCTACCACATATGTCACTTTTCTTATAAGTTCATCATCCAAATTTCATATTATGTAAATCTATCAAAACGTTATTAATACAGTACGATACCAATGACTTGGTCAATTGGCAAAGAGCTGGCAATGTCGGAAAGGGGGAACTTTTTTCTCAAAGAAACAATTAGTCATGTAGTGTAGGGTCTCACTGAAATGAAATAGAGGAAAGAGCTACCCATTTGAATTTATGTTCTTCATTCAAATCATAAAACAATGCAATTAAGTAATTTTCTCTTGTTGTTGTTTGCAGTGTTGATGATTTTACGTCGATGTGATGCAAGGAGGAGCACCATTGATGGGAGCAGTAAATTAGTTGACAATGGCGAAACACTGATATCTGCTGGAGAAAAGTTCGAAATGGGATTCTTTTCTGATGATGCCGGGTTAAACAGATATGTAGGTATATGGTATTACAAATTAAGTCCTCGAACTGTTGTATGGGTTGCTAATTGGAATAATTCGATTCAGGGTAAAGGAATAATGAATGAGGATAATTCGGTTGTCGTTGAAGATGGTAATCTCAAAGTTATAAGTAATGGGTATACTTATTTCTCCACACAATTAGGTAGTGGTTCTAATAGGAAAGTAGAGTTGTTGGATACAGGGAATTTGGTTTTATTGGATGAATCAGGAGCTGAAATGTGGCAGAGTTTTCGCAATCTAACCGATACATTCCTACCAGGTATGAAAATGGATAGTAGTTTGAATTTGATTGATTCAAAAAATGGGAACTACAGATTCCAATTAGATCAATCAAGTGACAAGGAATATGTTATACTTTCAAAGCAGAGCGGAATTAGCTGGAAAGGGTCAGCGAAATTAGGAAAGTTAAATTTCGGTGAGATGCCTGGTTATGTTGCCTACATGTTATCCAACTTCACTAACAAAGACATTGTCAATAATTCAGTTGTATCGATAGGAACATTTAACAAGAGTAGGCTCTTAATGAACTCCTCGGGGGAAATACAATTCTACGGTTGGGATAAGGAGAGCAGTGGATGGTCTTTGATGTGGTCAGCACCAAATGATACGTGTGATTTGTATAAGTATTGTGGGAAGTTTAACATTTGTAACAGCAAACGTGAGCCAGTATGCAAATGTTTGCCTGGGTATAAGCTCAATCCTCCAGATAATTCAAAAGCAGGAAAATTTTCAGGTGGTTGTTCGAGGATGCCAGTTAGCTCTTGCAATGAAGACAATGTAGAAGTACTCGACACGTTCTTGGATTTGAGGTCAATGAAATTCAAGAGTCCAGACAGGGTATTCAGTAATATTAGTACCCGTGAGGCCTGCAGGAGATTTTGTCTAGCCAACTGTACGTGCCAGGCCTATACTTACGATGATTCTGGATGCTGGATTTGGTTCACTAGTCTCATGTATCTCCAGGAGAACTATGCTGGTGGCTTCAACATCTCTGTTCGTGTCAGCATTTCCGATATTGGTAATTTCTTTTTCGATTTAACTTATGTACACAGACAGTTTAAGCTAATGTGTGACCACAAATAGTACAGTAATTTGATTTTTGTGCATTGCAGAAGCAACAAGGAGAAATTGCAAGCCTTGTGGCATAAACCTAATACCCTATCCATTAAGCAGTGGACCAAATTGTGGTGACCCTCTGTATTATAGTTTCTCATGTGATGATTTAGCCGGTCAGGTAAGCTTCCACACATCGGATGGCAACTATAATGTCGTTAACTTTGATAACGAAAAGAAAACATTCGTTATAGAAGCAGCTCATAAAGAATCTGTTGGTACTTGTGATGACAAAGGACCGGTGACAGGAATTTCTTGGTTCAACCAGTCATCACCTTTTAAGGTGATAAACTGGTGTTACAATCCCGAAGAGAATCTTACTTCGGGACCTTTTAGTCGAGGGAAAGATTTAATATTGATTAGTTGGAAACCACCATTGGAGCCATTTTGCAAGACTTCAGAGGATTGCAATGATTGGCCAAATTCTAGTTGCAATATGACAAAACAAGGAGAAAGAAGATGTATATGCCAAACTGATTACAAATGGGATAGCTTGATTTTAAATTGTTCCTCGAGCTCAGGTATGGATCAATGTTACTTACTACAAATGATTTTCTTGCCAATAGTTCAATGATACCTTTTTCTATGTTCTCCATTTGACCTTTTATATGACCAACACATATTTCATTTCTTAAATTTGCTTCAGAACTTGGAACACAAGGATCATTCATCGCGAAGCTGGCATCCACACGGAATCAGAGAACCCTTGTTATTTCCATCTCTGTAGTTCTTGGAGTTATAACTTTGTGCAGCATTAGTTATATAATTTATCAGAACAGTAGAGTGGCAAGAAGTAGAGGTGATAACGATCGAAAAATCTCATCATTTTTTCTCAAGTTCAGCTTTTGGAGATATATTATGATTAATTTCATAACTAATTACTTAATTGGTTTGATTTTAGAAGCAAGAGATATTGTTTTGGGGAATCATATGGATCACTTTCCTGGTAGAGAAAGTTTCGGTGAAGATTTGATCACTGCAGATGAAAAGAGACATATTGATGTCCCATTTTTCAGCTTGAATAGCATACTAGTAGCTACAGACAACTTCTCGAATGCAGCTAAGCTCGGGCAAGGTGGATTTGGACCTGTTTATAAGGTTAGGCTACTTTCTTTTACCATTCAAATTTCTCTATTTTCGTTATAAAACGATTCTGACAAAAATTATACATTCAGGGAAAGTTTCTCGAAGGTGCAGAGCTAGCGGTGAAAAGGTTGTCAAATCATTCGGGACAAGGTGTTGAAGAATTTAAAACTGAAGTAATGCTAATTGCCAAACTGCAGCACAGAAATTTAGTCAGGCTTCTAGGCTATTGTGTTGAGGGAACTGAAAAGATCTTACTATATGAGTATATGGCCAACAAAAGCTTGGATACATTTATATTCGGTCAGTATACTCCACTCCGGACCTCAGAACTCTTCGTAACGTTTTATGCAAATATATGGGTTTTTTTTTGGATTTATTACCTCTAAAGTTAACCTGGTACATTGCAAATAGATCATGCATTCTGCCGATTATTGGACTGGAGGATTCGTTTTGAAATTATATTGGGTATTGCGCGAGGGCTTCTTTATCTTCACCAAGACTCAAGGCTAAGGATTATTCATAGAGATCTTAAGACGAGCAACATATTGTTAGATGATGAAATGAATGCCAAAATTTCAGATTTTGGCTTGGCAAGGATTATTGAAGGCAAAAGCACAGAAGCTAATACAACCAGAGTTGTTGGAACTTAGTAAGTCTCTGAATACTGTTTTCAGCTTTGATCATTTGGAGAGCAAACACACACACACACACATAGAGGCAGAGACATTTAAAATTTGGTTCGATTTCACTAAATATACGCTTCCTTTGATATCTCATTGTATGAAACATTAAAAACAGTGGCTATATGTCACCGGAGTATGCATTGGAGGGACTCTTTTCAATCAAGTCCGATATATTTGCCTTCGGAGTGGTAGTGCTTGAAATCATAAGTGGGAAGAGAAACATGGAATTTTTCGAAGAAGTAAACCTCACTGGTTATGTAAGTACCCAAAACTCCCTCAATTGATTTGCTATTCTGTTTTAATGCTTTAACTGACTCAAAAATACTAATCACAGGCATGGAGACTGTGGATGGAAGACAGGGCACTTGACATGATTGATCAAACTATTGTTGATACGTTCGAGGACAAGGAAGTGATAAAATGCATAAATGTGGCACTTCTATGTGTGCAAGAAGATCCAGGTGATCGTCCTACAATGTCAAATGTAGTTCTTATGCTTGGAGGCGAAAGCATGACTCTTCCAAGACCAAGTCAGCCACATTTTATCACAAGAAGAAATGCTTTGAGTACATCTTCTTCCTCTTCTAAGCTCTACAGCACTTTCAACAAAGAGTTGACGATAACTCATGAAGAAGAAGGCCAATACATAGAGATGTAAATGCACGACGAATAACTCAACATTATGTTAAAATCATCTACCTTTTAATTCCATAGTGAATCTTTTGGTTAATTTTTTTGGCACACAGAATAACCCATTGTATCTGTGATAACACGTCACTGGAATTCAAAGTTAAATTCATAGACTGATTAACATTTGCTCCATACATATATTACCCTTTTAGTCTCTCTAAAAACGTTACGTTTGCCCTAATGTCATCCAAGGTTGTATGCATTGTGCCTTTATACCAAACTAGCGCGGTTATAAAAACTATTTATAAATTTAGAAATCAACTTCGTATATATCCTTACAAAATCAATAATATACATTAAAAAATTTCTTCTAATAAAATAAAGTAAAACATGAAATGAAAAGTATAGGTAAATATAAGTAGAAATTAATTGTACCATTTTCGGGGGTTGGGTCGAATTATAGCTTCGATTAGCTTTTATTTTGTTATTTGTCATATTTGACTAAATGTCTTAGAATATAGTTCTTGTTCTGTAGGAGTTTTGTTGATTATTTCATTTATATCATTTTTCATATTCTTTAAATGTTTTACATCTTGAGTTCTTAAGTACAATTCTAGTTGTAGTTTTATTAGACATTGTAGTGTATCTATTTCCTTTTTTATTTTGATCCATTGCTGTAAATATTCTTCGTTTATCATTATATGTTATAGAATGTTTTCATGTAATATTTTTCTTTTGATACTTCTAGTTTCTTTATTTCTTCGATATTATTAGTGATGTATTCTAGATATATCATTTTTTGGGTTTTGATATATTTATCTATGTTTTCACATATAAGTTTTTGTAATAGATTTATGTCTTCTATTGTTTTTAGCCAATATTTTAGATGTTCGTAGTTAATCATTTAAGTCTATGTCGGAGAATATATCTGAATGAGTATCTATTTCTAGTATGTCACGTGAGGTTACTAGATCAAAGTTATACCAGTTTTGGTTTATTAAATCATTTATTTCTAGTAATATTGCTTCTTTATAAAAATTTTCTCTTAATTCTGGTATTAAGTTTCTTAATACATATAGCCTTACTATTTTTTCGTCATTAGTTATTATATTTAGCATAGAATTTCTGTAGGTTGTATTCATTTTTTCATTATTGTGAGCTTATTTATACTCCTTCCAATATCCAATTTTATTATTTTTCTATTATGTATAATCTGGTATGATTATCTATTCGTTTGGTCACTACCATAATTTCGTTGCCTTGATCATTTTATCCTAACAGCGCCTCTACTTCGTCTACTTCCCTAAACGGCCTTCTGTCTGCTGGTTTCGACATTAGGATGGCATAGTCTGGATTAAATTACTCTAGGCATATTATTTTTATGGCAAACCTACTTAAACAGATTATTATAACAGTTTATAACATAATAAACTTATAATAAAGTGGATATCTTCAGGAATATATAAATTTAGCTACACATATTTATGAATTGGGATACCTTATTTTGTATATCGGATTCCTGATCCATAGCTCTGTATTGCTTCGTAGTTTTTAGAGAAATTAGGAGAGAGATCTTTTTGGAAACTGGGTGAGGTCTGATGATTTATTTCTCATCCTTCCTACCCCTTTTATAGATAATATTTACATATTTTTTACATATCTTTCATCCAAGTGGATGAATCTTATTCGAAACTTAAAAGCTGCCTCTCATAGTGGGCGGCTATTAGTATTACACAAAAGTCAGTCGTCCTTTTTACAGGTGGACGGCTGTTACATAAAGTAGCTTTTTCTAAAGTAGCTTTTCCTTGTCGGCCACCTTTCTTTTCGGTCAGCTTAGCTTTCTTCTTTTGTTTTGTAGTTGTTTTGTCTTTATTCCATCCTGAATTCTGGAATCTTGTTTTCTTCACCATGGCACTTTGTTCATTGGTGATCTGGATATTTTGGTCCTATGAGTCTGCAATATCGTATTGTTAATTCTTGTGATATGAACTCCTTTTTGATAGCTCTGGTTATAGGTAATTGTTCTGGTTTTAACAGGCTTATTATCCATTGCCTTATGTCTTCCATATCTTGTCGTCTTATTTCTCTGGAATGTGCATAGATAAGAGTTTGTTCCCTCGAAAAATATGTCCACGTTGGTATTTCGTTTGTATAGGTATTTGCCAGTTCATTTATTATGGTATTTAGTCCAATAATTCTTTTTGTGGCAAAGAATTCTGGTATAGATGTCCTTGGTATTTCTGTTTGTTGTTCTATCTTTTCTGGTACGATCATTTCTTTGGTTAGCCCTATTTTTATTACCTGTATCGTAGGTTTTATTTCTTCATAGAGTATTTCTGCAGGTGCTGAATATACTTTGATAAAGAAGAAGGTTCCTTTGGTAATTCGTTTGTATATATTGAATGCTTTGCTTAATTCTGCTATTTGGGTTATTTCTGCTCCGTCTTGGGTATAAACGGTGCTAAGTAGTCCGTAGTTGTATGTTGTAGCTACCAAATTTGGGTTAGTCCCTGATTGGGCAATAAGTTTATTATGGCCTTGTAGGTGTTGTGTAACATAGTCCTTTTCTTTATTTTCTGTTTTGGTTGATCTAGGATTTTGGTTTAGGAAAGTTTGGAGTTTGTACAAGTTTTCGATGTATGTACTGGTGATATGGTTATATATCTTTTTGCTTTGGTTTAGGCTTTCTGAATAGGTTACTGTTTGTGGAGGTGTTACCACTTTTGTCATTTTCGGAGTGTATGGTTTTTCAAATAGTCTATTGAGATTTGTGTTTTTTGGTGTAGGTTGGCTGGTTTGTTTAGCTTTGTTGGTAGATGGTGCTCCAGTCGTTCCTGCAGCTGTAGATGAGCAAGCTATGTTAACTTCGTTAATGGTTTTTGAGACTTTTCCTTATCCTTCTAGTTCCGTATTTTTATAGTCATGCTGCTGACTTAGCTGTTTTTGTAGTTCCGCGTCTTTAGAGTCACGCTGCTAACTTTCTTCTAGTTCTGTTAGTCTATTTCCGAAGCTCTCCATCTTAGTAGATAAAGTAGCTAGGATTTTGTATAGATCATTATTTGATATTTGGGCTTCTTGCTTATCTTGGGTATCTTTTCCTTGAGAGATAGTCTGCAATCACATTCTTGTCAGTTTTTACAACTTCAATTGTAAATGTAAAGTTTAAGATATTTAATACAAGCCTTCGTATTTCTTTTGTAGTAACTGAGTCCTGTATTTTTCTTGTTATCCACCATTTTACTTGTGTATTATCTGTTCTTACAATAAATTTGTTATAAACAATATATGGTTCAAATGATAGTAAACATTTACATAGAGCAAATAATTCTTTTCTATTTATTTCCCATTTTATTTGTGGTTCTGTATATGATCCTGAATAATACCTGCAGTAATGCTCTATTTTTTCACTATCATATTTATATTTTAGTACTCCACCATAACTGTGGTCACTTGAGTCGGTTTCAACTATGTATGTGAACATCTTATTTTCATCTGGAAAATAAAGCTTTGGTAATTGTCTACACATTTCTTTTATCTTTTTTAAGTGGGTTTTATCTGTTTCGTTAAAGTGGTATTCTACATCTTTCTTTAATTTTTTCTGCAATGGTTTTAGGTTTTCTGCTAGTTTAGGTACGTATTCTCGTACTTGGTTAACTAATCCTAAGAAGGATTGTAATTTCTTTTTTGTATCTAACATTTCGTCTAGTTCTATTATTTTTTGTACTATATGCGTTTGCATTTTTATTCCATTTTTGTCTATTTGTATTCCTAAGAATTCTATTTGTTTTTGCATTATTTCTGCTTTCTTTTTGCTCAAGCTAATTCCTGATATTTCTACAATATGTATGAATTTTTCTAATAATTTTATATGTTCTTCTTGTGTTCTAGTGTATAATAGTATGTCGTCTATGTATACTATGCAGTTTTCTAGTTGATTAAAGTAGTTATCCATAAAGTGTTGGTACCTACCTGGTGCATTTTTATATCCAAATGGTAATACGTTCCATTCGTAAAATCCTTGTGGTACTGTGAATGCTGTTAGTTTTTTAGATTCATCTTCTAATTTTAGGTGATAAAATCCTGATTTACAGTCAAATTTGCTAAAGTAGTTGTATCCTTGTATTTGTCTTAGTTTTAGTATTTTATTCGGTATTGGGTAATTGTATGTTTTGGTTTTTGCATTTAGATTACTATAATCTATAACCATCCTACTTTTTCTCTTTTTTGTTCACTATGTTTATTTACTATAAATGCTGGACTAGTATGTTTGCTGTTACTTTCTTGTATATAATTGTTATCTAATAGTTCTTTTATATGCATTTTGAATTCTGCTAGATCATTGAAATTATATTTTAAGGGTTTTTGTGTTATTATACTATTTTCGTCTATTAATTCAATTTTTACCTTTGTTTTATGTTTTTCCCATTCTTTTAAGGATTTTTCACTATATAGCAATTCTAATTTGTCTTGTACTGCTTTTATTTTGTCTATAGTGAATATAATTATTTCTATCTTATGGTTATTTGTCTTAATATCTTCTAATTTCTGGGTTATTTTTTCACTACCTTTTATCCATGGTGTTGTCTTTCTTACTTTATTATTTACTCTTTTTGCTCCTATTTTGTGTTTACATGGTGTAGTCAACCACCAGTGTGTTTGTGTTATAGTGTGTGGGTATAGTTTATCTAGGAATGGCATTCCTATGAGTATATCTTTATTATTAAACTCGTAACTATATATTTCTCCTATTGTTAATATCTTATCCCATATTTGTATTTTAATATTTTTTGCCTTATGTGTTATCATACTTTCTTCATTATTAAATCCTGTTATTACTATAGGTGTTTTTAGTTCTTCCCATTTTTCTTCTGGTAAGCAGTTATGTTTACACATATTTGCTTCTGCTCCAGTGTCTATCATAGGTGTGTAATATCTGTTGTAGTATCCTTCTATTATTATTTTAGCAAGTATGTATATTTTTGTCATTTTATTACATTATTGCCCTTTTTATTATGACTTTTTTATTCTTGTAATTTATGCTTAGTTGCTGGTGTTCTAAGATGTATGGTTTAACTTTTTCTAACCATTTTAATCCTAGTGTTATATTTTCATCTCCTTGGTAGATTTTAAATTGTATATCTATTGGTATTCCTCCAATAATTAATTCTTTTTCTGTTGTTTCTTCAATGTTTTGTAATTCTTTTGGTAATTCTGTATTGATTCTTTCGGTAGCCATTTTTTCAGTTTCTTTCACTAATTCTTCTGTGATATAATTATCTTCTTGTCCCGTGTTTATTAATATTAGGTATTTCCTTTGGTCCATTATTCCTGTTATGTAGTAGTTATGTGGATTTGTTTCTCCTGAACTTTGTTCTAAGGATTTTCCTATATAATTTATCCTCTTAGATGTACTCATTTTTGTTGATGATTGAGGTGTTTCGTATGCTATTCTTTTTGAAGTATTTAATCTTTCTTTTACTATTTCTAAATCTTCTTCTATATTTATTTCTCCGTAGCTATAATCATTATTATCAATTATTGATATTATATTTTCAAAAGGGTTTTCTATTTTTATTTTATCTATTTTGTTTCTAGCTGTTATTTTGTGCTTTGTTGTTACTATATATAGATTTTTACATCTTGCCGTAAATATTTTGCTGCCGGGTGCTAACTCTATCCCTGATATTTTCCAATACATTACTAATGATTTATCTATATTTTTATCGCTTATTGCAACTGAGTAATTTGCACTAATTATAAACTTAAATTTTTGATATATTAGGTTTCCTCTTACTGTACTTATTACGCTTTTTTCTATAGGTTGTATTATTCTGTCATCTGCTAAGTATATTTCTATTGGTGTATCTATGCCTTCTCTGAAACAAGCTTTTATTAATATTTCTGTTCCTCCTAGGTGTACATAATTTATTTGGTTTTTGGCCTTTATATCTTGTATTTCTTTGTTTATAATTCTTTTGCTTATTATTGGTATTTTGGCTCTTCCTTTAGTATACATACAGTCCACTATATGTTCTTTTTGGCTTATTACGTAATATTCATCTCTTTGTTTTTTAAACCAATTTTTTATAGTTGGCACTTCTAATATCTTATCAATACTTAGATCTAATTCTTTTCCTTTTATTTTTTCAAATCTATTGTTATCAAATATCATTTTTTGTTCTGAGGATTCTTCATTTTTATATTCTTCCTTATGTATTATTCTTATGTCCTTTTCAGTCATATATCTGACTCGTAGTTATATGTTTTATAGTTATCTTCGTAGTTATCTCCAGATAATTCGTATATGCTATCTTCGCTTTCTAATTCATAGTCTATGTATTCTATTTGCATGTATTCTTTTTCATTTATGATTAATTCTGTTATTTGTTTCTTTTTTGGATTTTTAGGTAATTTACAATCTCTAGCTAAATGTCCTAGTTTTCCGCAATTGTAGCAAGTACATTCGGATAACTTCTTTTTAGGTTTATAAGGTCTTTTTTGTTTATAATTTTTTACATAATATCTTTTTCTTGGGGTTTTATATTTATATTTTGATTTTCTTAGTCTATCCTTATATTTATTTTTACTCCTTCTTTTATAATATTTGTCATTGCATCCAAATTGGGGTGCTGTTTTTATTTTACAACATGCTAAATTTTTAATTAATACTTTTTCCATTCTTATATCATCCTTATGTTTTTCACATAATTCTATAAACCATTTTTGTAAAAAGCTTATTCTAGCTCCTAGTGTGTCTGTTAATCCTATTGAGTTCCAATCTTTTATAATTTTTGAACTAAATGGTTCCGGTAGTTTTGTGAAGTATAATTTTCTTATTTCTTTTCCTTCTTCATAGGTATATAATCCTTTATAATAGTAATTTCTAAATGCACATGTATATTCGTCTATATAACACATGTTACATATTGCTAATTTTGTCATTAAATTTCTATTCATGATTTTTTCTCT
>JAJONR010007675.1:0-27031 GCA_029582245.1 Solanum etuberosum
ATTGGTATAATTAAGGTTTCTTGTTTAGAAATTACTCATTAGTCAATGATACTATTAGAGTATATATATATATACTCTTATAGTATTAATGACTAATAAGTAATTTCTGAGTATATGTATATATACTATTAGAGTATATGTATATATACTGATTTAATATCAACTAAGGGAAATATTAGTTTTAATGATACCAACACAGTATATAATATTGATTTATAGTATCAGTCAAGCAAAATTATTGGGGTATATCGTATAATTATTTAGTGGGGTATAAATATAAAAGGATATATGTTCATAATTATTTTGCTTATATAAGATATTTGTTTAGTTTCCTAAAAAGACTATAGTGAAAGAATTAGTTGATTATCACAACCTAAGTTTATTGCATGTATTGCTGCTTAATTTGGTACAATAGAGAGCTCAAATATTTGCTTAGTGGGTTATAACTTATAATTATATCAATCCATTCCAAAAGTGTGTATCATAAAACTTGTGGTTTGTCTTTTTATATTTCTTTTTTTATGATGTCATATACACCTATTTTTGAATCAGGTTAGAAAGAACAAGTTGTTTCAGCATCGAGAAAAAAGTTCATCTTTTAATTTTTTTTCTTCTTTCCAATTTCAATATTTTGGAAGTTTAGCAATTTTTTCCTTTGACCTATCTTTATTAGTATGCTTTCTGTCATGGGCCATGCATACATTTCATTAGGTAGTAAGGATGCACCGTCTCTATTGAGATTTGTTTTACCATCATATCGTGATTTGTGTAAATTTGCTCTAGTATTATATTTGTAAAAATTCAAGTTCATGATATATATTTATAGTTTCCGTTTTGACATAATAAAGTTCATAGATTTGTCCTTTGAACTATATTATTAAGCCTAATAATGAATTTCACGTGAACTTGTGTTTAATCATACAATACTTTAATCGTCTTTCTCTTCCGTTGATATAAGATTTTTTAAAAATGCTTCATGTGCAGTTTTGGTTGGGATTAGAAAATAGGTAAAGATTCAATTTGAAATAAATTTAATGTGACTTTATTAACAATGTCAACCAAAAAATAGATCCTTTAAACTAAAAATTAATTATTAACCATTATTAAGATGTGATGTCATAAGATAAGATCCGCACATATTCGTGCCTTGCAATATCCTTTCATCTTATGATATAAATTTTGGTATAATTATATATATCAGATAATTTTATCTATCAAATCTCTTAATTAAACGAGAAAAAAAACTTAGCGATGTTTCTATTTATCTTACTAATTATACCTAATCTTAACCTTCAATTAAAACATCCCAAACTTGTATTCCAAATCTTAAATAAAAGGACTAGCATGTTAAAATTAAAATTTTGAATTTTTAAAATAAAAATCATGACTATATATAACAACAATATAAAACAAGAATTTTGTTTTAAATGTCAATTAAATTGCATATGGCAAGCATATGTGTATTAGGAAAATATTTCCTTATAATTTATATACTTTGTTATTTATAAAAAGACATATGACATCATGATGAAGGTGAAAGATGATTTGACATAGAGGATCGAAGAAGAGCATCAATTAAAAATTTATTATTTGAATGTTTGATTTAATAAATGACCCATTAGCTTGATTCTTTTTATTATTGGGTTGATTGGATGGTCATTATGAGAAAATAAGGCAGGAAATCGTAGCTCAAAATCACAAAAGGAGAATAAAAAAGACTCGTATTCTTGAAAATAGAGAATAAAAGGACAAAAGGATAGCGACGCCAGATATATTCATATGAGATTCTGCAAATTACAGAGGAATATTAGCTGGCACATGTAACAGTATTTCTAGATGGAACATTTCTGTTGAGCATAGTACTTTATGGTTCTAGTGAACCTCTCCTATTGGTTATTGTATTACTTTGGGTGCCTATAAATAAGACTCCATAATTTTTACTTACTTGTAAGTGGTTAAAATTAGATCTCAGGCAACTTCAACTAAATCATCTCCAAATTCAAAACCAAACACACTTTATTATTTCCAAATCCGTACTGAAACATCAAACATCTTAATTCCAATCTATTATTTTCTTGACATACTTTACTTTACTATTGCTCTATAAACAATAAGTTCATTTGATAACATTTCTACTTGCTAAAAAGCACTCACCAAGTTAAATTAATACATATGTCCTTAATTTCGTTACAAATTCAACTATATCATTTTCCAATTAAACAATACGAACAGCCAAACATCCCAAGTCTTTGGTTCAAATCTTAAAAGTCCTTGTATATTTGAACAACAAAAATATCGTATTTATAATTGTGTTGGGTGTCCAATCTTCTTTTTTTAAAATAAAAATAAAATAAAATCTTAATCCACGTTATTCATACGTGTTTGTAGGACAAAGTTGGTTTAATTTAAATCATTAAAAAAAAAGTAGAGTATATCACAATATAATTTTGCTATGGTCTTCATGTTCTAGAATATTATTGGGCAATATTTATAGCTAACTTTCAACGTATTTAAAGAGGCAACGGTGGACTTTGAGGATGCAAAGGGTAATTTACGTCATCATGGAAAGAAGCTTCATAAAGGAAGAAATATTGATGTCCATATATTTTATTTCAAATAAAAAATAAAATTTCAAATAAATATTTATTTATCAAATTAGACTATTATTCCAGCTTCAAAATTTTAAAATAATAAAGGTGAATATCGTTTGACATACGAGAATTACGTAGGCGTTCGAGTTATGGGATCGTAACTTTTAATACGACTAACATGAGTATGTGATGTAGTAGCGGGACTGTTCTATTCTTAACCAAAGATTCTGAGTTCGAGCTTTGAATATGAAGAAAATATTGTTCGGAGCGTCACCTTCAAATTGAAAAAAAAAACTTTCAATAAGTAAGCAACATTTAAAAGAAATACAAAAAACATTTTGTTTTTCAATAAAATACACGAAATGAAGGAATGACGAATAAAAGGCAATAACAAATGACGAATTAAAATAAAAGGCAATAACAAATGACGAATTAAAATTAATATGAATTGTGATGATTAATTAAAATCCCTTCACCTTTAATCATGTCTTGAATTTGAACCCTTCGAATAATTCTTTTTCTGGTGTGTGGAAAACTCCGTCAAAAAACAACCAAATATCAAACACCGTCGTAAAAAAATAAACTTGGAGTCATTGTCAAGAATATTATAACTTCCTATATAATCAATATTTCTAAAATGAAGCTGGCAAGGAGTTTTAATTTGGTGAGGTGATAGTGAACTCCAAGTTTATTGGTCCAAGGTGTCATTCTTTATAATAATAATAATAATAATAAGATGGATAATGATTTTTCGTTAGGCGTAGATTTTTATAAAATCCATAATTATATATGCTTCTTAAATTCCATCCCCTTATCTTTAAATAAGAATTATTTTAGTCAAAACAATTTAGTCCAAAATATCTGTCTTTTAAGAAACTCTATTGCTCGAATTAATGATTTATATAATTTTTTAAACAGATTGAAATTAAAATAAAGGATAATTTGAGAAGAAATAAAATATAATTAAGTCAGATAATTTTTATAATTAATATATGTATCAAATCTTGATAATAAATTAAAAAGGACGGATAGGATATCAATTATCATTATATAATTCTGGTCTCAAATATCGAAGGTTTTAGCAATTTGAAATTATTTTCAAATATTTGACAATTTAGAAAACAAGAAGTTTGTTTATTAAGTACTTTTTTAGCAAATATAATTTTGACATTACAATTAATGGAGTTTAATTAAGAAGATGGTTATGTAAAGATATCAGATAGTTTAATTTTAAACTGAATATTTTTTTGATTAAGACTATTAAATACCTTTTTGAAAGGATAAATTAAACAAAATGACCCTTTCGTCATTGTTATAATAAAAATGACCCAATTATGAAATGGTGAGACACAAAAGGTAATACTAGACAAAAGTTTGTGTCAAGCAATTCCTAATATGATCTTATGATTAATTATATGGAGAAGGAGAAATGCACTATTACATGTAGGTACATATTCTATCAATAAGGTGATTTAGAATATTAGTAATATTGCTAGAAATTTCATTAAGATGGAGTTTAAGTATACCATTATTCTCAATACTCGATCCTAAATGGTAGCTCCGTTGGACGTATTTAGGCAAGTATTTCAGGTTCAAGTGATTAGATATTTGCATCCACCTGTGGAATGGTGGAAATATAATACAGATGGAGCATCTAGAGGTAATCCTGGACCAAGTACAAATGTTTTTTGCATAAGAAATTCAACGAGTGATCTAGTAGATGCTAAAGGGTAAAGATTCAAGACTCTACTAACATTGTGGTTGAGCTATATATTGTTGTGAGGAAAGGTCTACAATATTGTTGGAAACATGATTTTGTACAAGTTTTATTAGAATCAGATTCTTATGCTTTGGTACAGATGCTTAATGGAGAGTGTGAGATTCCATGGAGTGTAACTTTGGAAGTTAACTCCATATATAAGTTGAGGGACTTGATGAGAGTAAGAGTACAACACTCCTTAAGGCAGGGAATACTCTTGTTGGTTATTTTGCTAACTTAGTTTTTCATTTTGCTGGTACAGTTGAATTTAATCATTTTCAGGATGTTCCAAATGCAGGAAAAACAATTATAAATGCATATAAATATGGTATTTCTTATTTGAGAATAAGGTAATCTAATATGCTTTATTCTAACAGTGTGTGATTTTCTCTATAACTTCTAAAATATTCCTAACATATTCAGGTTTCCTACCATTTTTGTCTGAATTAAATTCGTTTGATTACATATAATGCATCTAGTGAGATAAGGTGTCACATATTATATAAGATCATGACAACTGGGGTTAAGTTGTATATGTCTAGGCTATGTTTTAGTGAGTTATATTTTCAACAATTCAAGATAAACAAATATCATAAAATTTGTGTACCTGGTGTGAATTGGATCAATAAGTTTCTTGTTCGAGGTAAATGCTAGGTTGATTACATGAATGTCTCTTGTGTCAATTCTGAAACAAGTTTAATAAATCAATACCTTATTTTAAATATCTAGGCTCAGATGGTGGTATCAATCTTTTTGTGGATTCAACCCACCGGAAATAGATCTAAGAAAAAAGGTATAACTTACACTTGTTGATAGTAGAATTCTTCATCTGAGTGTTTGTTCACCTAGAGACCTGCAGAGGGAGAAATATCAGCATCAACCTTGTTAAAAAGAATAGATCAACTCAGAGGTACACATCGAATCGAGCTCACAAAGATCCTTTCTAGCCCACTGATGCTGAGTTAGTGGTGTCAATCGTGAGAGAAGCTTCACGCTCAGCTGGGAGCTCAAACTCGATTTGGAGCTCCATTAGCTCACGGAAGAAAGAAGGGTCAAGGAGAAGATGTTACCAGAAGCTAGAAGGACCTTCGCCCTTACTGCACTTTTTTTTAATCTCTGTTGGTCTTTTGATTTCTTTTGTTTGTTTTACCCTTTTTCTGTTTTTATGGGTACTTTGAGCTAAGCACATTGTATATAGCTTCATTTATTTAATAAATTAGACCGATCTGGTCTTTTAACAAAATTATTTTATTACTGAATATAGTCATGTCACCTTATTTTTCTCTTTGTTTTTTACTTCAGCCTTTTCTATTTTTTGATTTTCTCCATCGTTTTTCTTCGTTCTCTTGTTTTATCTTTTATGTTTATACAGATTCTTTCAATTGAATGATGACGGTAACATATGTCGGCTCAATTAGAAGGAAATTAAATGGAACGGTGGAAGCATTGCAAAATTATCATGAAGCTATACTCAGAAAAATAAAATAAAAAATTCTGAAAAGCATATTCAGTATTGTATTGGGCAAGAAAGGAATTTCCTTTGTGCACGCCTCTAAAAAGTATAGTACTCAATTTCATTACATGCACCGTGGGCAATTTAAAAAGCCAGTATTTTCTGAAATACTGACTAAATAGTCCATTAATGTACTTCTCCTCCTCCTCCTCTCTCTTTCATGTTCAAAGCTTGATTTTGAAAATTATTGTGCCACAAACGTGAATCATTTCAAATGAATAACATATCAAAAAACTCGAAACATTGAGATCATGAGCTCATATCTCATTTTTGGGACTATTTAGAGGATATTTAAGTTGGTGGAGATAGAAAAAAAATGTTCAACAATGTATACTTTATTGTATCAACATTGTATATAGATATACATCTCTGATGCATAAATATACATCATTTATACATGATTATATATTATTTATACAATATCAATACATTTATATATACATACCGATACGTTATCTCTACTTATAACTATTTTGTTGAAAATATTTTTTGTTACTTATACATACCGGTAAGTATCCCTTTTTAAAAGGCGTGTGTACAAATCCTTGAAGCAATTTCTTATTTACACAAATTACCATAATCCATAGCCCAAGGTTTATGGATCAATATCTTCTGGTTAAGTCCAGACATCATTGGTATTGCCTCCAAATTTTATGAGCCCAAACATTAGCCTCATTAAAATGACTGGTATGGGCCTTAGAAACCTCTAAAGATTCATAAATTGAGATGAGTTGGACTTATGGCGACTCTAAGGGCTCGTTTGGCAATGCGATATGGAATTATGATACGATATCATAATATGAAATCATGAGATGAAATTAAAGTTTTGTTTGGACATGCGATATGAAATTTATGTGTTGTATATTTTTTCTCATAAACATAAGAACCTCATAAGTTGTAAAACTATTAAAATAGCCCCAATTATTTATTCAATCTTATCAAATAAACAAAAAATTATAAAATTGCATAATAAATTATTACAAATCTATTTGTTCTCCACTTAAGTAACTGTTTCATCTAACTTTAATTCAATAAAAAAAATTGAACATAAATTGTTGTGTACTAGTCTTTAATATAATCCTCCAACATAACATTTTCATATGTAGCCGAAAGAGAAGTTTTTTTAGTATGAAAACCAAAAAAGTATTACTCCCTCCGTTCTTATTTATATTCACCAAATCAAATCCTACTTTATCATTTATGTTCACCAAATTTAAAGTAATAATAAATTTTATGTTGATGAGAATAATAAATTTTAAAAAGTAATGATGTGATTATAAATTTTATATACATATGAAATAAAATGGTTAGTAAATATAAATGTAGGGTTGTTTTAACAAAATATAAACTTGTGGGTCAATTTTGTATTTAAAAAATCTCAAATCATGATATGGTATTTCCAAATCATGATTTTTGGAGAATATGAGATTCCATGACATGATATGAAATCATGAGATGAAATCAGCATGAAATCGCATGTTCAAATGTTGATTCCATCTCATGAATCCATATCGTGATATGGTATCGCATGACCAAACACCTACTAAGAGAAATAACTTAAATAGTCGCTTATCCAAATAATTGATGGATGTGTAATACATGTATCATTTGAGTATGATTATGTATAATTTATGTATACCAATTTTATAAAAATAAACAATAAATTTGTCCGGTTATTTGTGTGAAGACCACAACTTATCAACTATTTGACTAGATTTACTATTAATTTTTCTAGCTAGTTTACATAGATAATACATTGATTATACACATATTATGTATAGCTTATACTTTTGTTATACATTTGTGAATTATTTTTAGTTTAAGTGGTTGGGTGGACATCTATTTAGATTGTTTCTTTCTTATTAGTATAAAAACTAGTTTTCGATTACTCTTAAAGGCTAAAGCAAATATAGATACAACCTTGATCTTGATAAAAGGCTACTTTAATTTGCTTTGCATGCACCAATTAGCCGTTTAACACTATAGTAATATATAATTGTATATACTTGGATTTGTTTAAAGATTGTCACTTTTCATTTTTGTCATTACACGTAATTAATCTATTGTAAAGCTAGTTGGTAATTGGTATAACGTGTGGGGTGGGTGGGTGGGTGGGGGGAGGTACCCTGGTAAAGTACAAATTAAATAATTTAATATGATTAAACTTAGGTGTTATCAAATGTTGTTACTTTCATCCTACTTAGACGAAATAATATCTTTCAAAATATGTCGTTATCGTTGTATGTATATAACAATATATATAATTTAAAATGTTTTTCTAATAATTATTCCAACAAAACAAGATAATTATTTCTAATATATAACCTAACGCTCTTAAAAATCGGATATTGTCATAGATCAAGTACATGACATGTATTATTCGTTTTGGTGTAATAAATTTTAAGGGTTTGTTCTTTAAGTTATGTTAGTAAATTCAGAAGTCCGCATACCTACCGTATGAACTTAATTATATTCTATTTTATATACACTTTACTTTTCTCTTCCTATTTATTATTAGATTCATCTAAAATATCATACACACCTTTTCTTCATAAACTTGTTGATGTAAAAGTGTACTAATTAATCTTTCCTTTTTACTAATTAATTGTGCATGCCAAAATTGATACTCGTACATAATGCATAGTTTAACTTCATTAGCTCTCTAACCTTTATAGAAGTTGATTATTTTTACAAAGGAATCAAATATAAAACTTTTAATAAATATATAATAAGTAGGTGGTGCATGTTGGGGAATATATAGAAAATAGTGAAATTCCAAATGAAAAAATACAAATGCACTATATGGAATCTGGCTTATCTGTTTAAACAAGAAACAAAAAATTAAAGAAGATTCTGTCTATTATATCTTTTTTCATTTCAAAAGCTAAGTAATTCCAATTTTTAAAGTTAATTAATATGCATGCAAAAAGGAATATAGCCCTTTTCTATTTTTTATTTTTCCATTTTTCTTGATGAAAAAGATAATCGTTGAACCTTATACTTGATGGAAGTTTTTGAGTACCCTTTAAGAATTTAAGTTATATATATGTAGAGATCCTAAATATATCTCACCACAACGGAACAACTCATATTGGTAAAATGTTTGATTAATCCTATGAAATTGCAAGTTGTAATTAATTAAACGTTCTTGCTGATGTTTACTAGAATTTTCATAATGTTATCATTCAGACTTATGAGTCATAAGCTATGACTAATTAATCAACAAGTTGATTCAATGTTCATTTTCAGAAGTTGCGTAGTGTTCTTTACAATTACTAGCAAATAAAAATTAACTAGGCTTTATATATTGATAAGCACTTAGTAGCATGCAGCCATTGCTTATGACTTTTTTTTCACATTTTATATATAACAAGTCTAGCTTAGATTTCCATATCATCATAATTAATATATTATAAACTAATAAAACGAAATAATAATTGGGTATATTGATTCACAAGGTTAAAAACATAAGAAATATATGTGAAGAAGATGTTATAACAACACCTAATTAAAATTAAAGGATTTATAGAATAGTATATATACGTTTTTGGTTTAGTTTCTCATCCGGTGTCTCGAGCCCGTATTAGTGCCCTAAATAAATTCAGATCACATACGTATGGCCCATTTGAGGGTAACGCTCACAACAAGATTTTTTCATATCTAGGGCTCAAATGCGAGACCAAGTGAAGCAGTCCCACCACTCTACCAGTAAAGGCGGAGCCAGAGCCCAATTGAGGGTGACACTCCCAACAAGATTTTTTCTATATTCAAGGCTCAAATCCGAGACCAAGTGAAGCAGTCCCACAACTCCACATATGACAACATGCTTTTTTTTTTTTAAAAAAAAGGAGAAACTTGGGTCTCACTTGTTTGCACTTAATAGAGGTCTGAATCTGAATGGTTCATACTTTAGGCCATTAAGTGCGTTTGTTTTTTTAACTGAAAAATCTCTTAATGGGTTTGAAAAGGTCAGAATGAATCAGATCTGCGACAGTCTTATTCTCATTCACACTCTTTTAAAGACACTTTTTTTTTTCAAAAAAAATTGTGCTCCATATTTTTTTCTTCATAAAAAAAATTCAAGCATCTCTCATCCTCCAACTTTAGTTATCCAAATTATTTCCTTAACTTTAATTTTTGTTCATGATGCTTGTTTATCAAGAATTGATAAAATTTATTGTAAATTTTTTATTTCATTAAAGTGCAAAGTAACTTAATAAATATGTGTTGTTGAAATCAAACAATGACGCCTTTATAATTTTGTTCAAAATCTTTTGAATTTATCATGTTCATTATTTATTGTAGAAAAAAGAACATGGACAAACACATTATGAAACATAGAGATGTTTCATTTATTTATTTAAGATTAATTTGTGTTGATTTTTTTTCTTTCAAAAAACGATTACTATATTTTTTCTAACAATTATTTTTATTACTATAATTTATATATGTAATCTATGTAGTTCCATTTTATTTTTATCAAACTTAAAATATTTATTTATAATTCAAATATCTTAAGTTATTAACTTTTATCAAAGAATGATGTTTTTTCCTAATATTTTGTTAATGTAATATATATATATATATATATATATATATATATAATTGATAGTGGGGATTGAACGCACAACTCGAACATGGAAAGCTTTTCCACAACCACTTCCTTACCAACTGAGCCATCGATCGATTTTATTAGAGGTTTCATAAGTTAATAAATATATATACCCTTTATACTAAAGGACATACACGTGTCATAATATTATCCACCGATCCGATATTTATTAAATATCGGATCGACGGATAAGATTGTGCCACGTGTCCCTATTTAGTCTTCCGTTAAAGTGAAGGGCATATATGCTCTAGTTTTTGAACGGCAGGGGCACTAATGTCCCAAAAGTATGACGGAGGATATCTGCATACCATTTACGATAGTTCAGGGGTATATTTGTCCCTTTTCCATGATTAAAAGATGTTGCTAATAGTAAAGACCGGAAAAAGCTGTGTACTTTCCATATAAAATTAATTAAATATGCTAGGTGGTAAAGGTCGAGAAAGATTTGGATACTATTAATTCTATCTGACAAATTAGTTTGTAATCAATCTATTTAATTTCATGAAAAACTATAGGAGTACGTAGATGTAGGTGAAATACTTATTTTGGTCTATTTTGCTAGTCATATTAATCTTTTTAAAGATTTTTAAGAAAATGAGGACGTTGAGATGAATGTACGATAATATTAAAAGTAGAAATGAGGATATCCAGAATAAAGTAGGTGTAGCCTCCATGGTTGACAAAATGCGAAAAGAAGATTGAGATGATTTGGGCATGTGAAGAGGTGATGATGTGCGGATGTCCCAGTGAACATGTGTGAGAGGTTGGGTATAGGAGGGTCGAGGAGAGATAGGCCGAAGAAGTATTGTGGAGAAGTGATTAAATATGATACTACACATCTCCAGCTTACAAATGACATGACCTTCAATAGGAAGTTATGGAAGTCGCGGATAGGGTAGAAAGTTAGTAAATAGTTAAAAGTTGTCATATTACTAGCCGTTTCATGTATTTGATTGTATCATGTATAGAGCACCACACCGGTCGTTTTATAAGCATATTCATGTAGTCTTTGGAGTTGGTACTTGATATCACATAGTATTATTGTAACTCTTACTTTTAATATCTTGCATCGTCAGTTGTTTAATTTGTTTTGATGTTGTTATATTTTCTACACTATTTTCTTCTTCTATGCACTTGGATTTGTTGCACTCGAGCCGAAATTTTCAGAAAACAACCTCTCTATCTCCACAAAGTAATGGTAACATTGAAACGGTATATCCAAGTAAAACTTCAACTTCAACTTCAAATATATCTAATTTTAAATTATATCCAAACAAACCCTTAATAAGGAGATAAGTAAAGTGGACCCGAGGGTATTATGTAAATGAAAGAGAAGTTCTTAAATTTCCATTTTTCTTAAAATTTTGGTTTTTTTATGTTTGCAAAATATAAATTGTTGGTGTTTATGCATTTTAATATTAAAATTAAATTATTAAGTGCATATGTTAGTGGGTATAAGTTGACAAGAATGTGGTCATTATTGTGGTGTAACTCTTGTAATCACTATTGTCATGATCTACCACTAATTCCACCCATTATTCTACGGGCAAACTACATAAATCCCACTAGTTTAGGTCCTAATTACTCAGATTCCCGATAGTTTTAAATATTACTTCCTCTACAATATTTCATACTTAGGATATATGAGTTTGAATCCGTGAGATACATGTATCTGTCGAATTTTAAAATCGAGATACATATTTTATTTGTTTAAAATAATTGGTTGTAACTGATTTCCTTAATATAAAGAGAAAATCAAGGAGTGTATCTATGTTTAATTAATTTAATTTTATTATTATTTGAAATAATAAATTTGTTAATATTATTAATAAAGACAAAAACATGTATATCTTGGTCATGCAATTTGATTAATTTCATTTTATTACTCTTAAAATAATAAAATTCATTAATTTGATGTATCTATTATCAATATGTGATGTATCCAACAAACAAAACACTTAGATACACGAGTATCTATCACGATCCAAAAATGGACGTGATGACACTCGTCTTATCCCACCAAAACAAGTCAGCCTAAAACTCAACCATTACAATAAAATGCGGAAATTTTATAATCAACTCAAAAATACCCCCAAAATCTGGTTGTCACGTGCACAAGCCTCTAAAGTATTACAATTGATTCAAAAGAAAAACACAAGTCTCAAATGACCTTGTTTCTAGAATAGAACAAGATCATAAATAGGAGTAAGAAGGTCTGCTGAGATGACAAGCAACTACCTCACAACCTCCACAAGAAGCCTCGGATAAGAAGAGGAGAGAAAGAGTATCACAAAGATCCGGGATCGTAACCTACAAAAATGTAGAAGCAAGGGGTGAGTACCAAACCACACGGTACTCAACAAGTAAACTTCTAAACACAAGCTAAGAGAATAGGATACGGGTACTCCTACACCCCAACTGAACCTCCACAACTACAACCTGCATAAAACCAGTCCAACCTAACAGTTCGCAATTTACATAGCACACAACTCAACAACAACACTCTAACAATTACATATCCTCAACAACAAACTCAATATTCATCAATCACAAGTTCCATAGAAAGGCACTCACAAGATCAACAAAACATAATATCAAGTTCACTTATGATAAAGATGTGCAATGCAATGAAATACAATGTCAA
Organism: Solanum etuberosum; assembly: GCA_029582245.1. NCBI lineage: Eukaryota > Viridiplantae > Streptophyta > Magnoliopsida > Solanales > Solanaceae > Solanum > Solanum etuberosum. The sequence goes on from JAJONR010007675.1 coordinate 13,120, forward strand.
GTATAGTGATGCATGTGTGACCTAACGATACACACCCGCTGTCTCTCAGTCCGGGACCCATGGGGGACATATCTGTCCATGCATCCATCGCGGCGTGCGATACGACCCTCGATATATAGTATCCATCGCGGCGCGCGATACGTCCCTCGATATATAGTATCCATCGCGGCGCGCGATACGTCCCTCGAAATGGTACATCCTCTTATCACATAACACTTATCACAACCATGTCTCAGAACTAATGCAAATGACATGTTCACATAAATAATGAGGAGATGACCATTTTTATAATAATGCACAATTCACAACAACACAATCGTGATACAACATCAACAATGAGTCGATAAGTCTTTCAAACCATTCTCAACACATCACACACCAGCATTTAATCACATTGCCTTTTATTATCCTTTTTTTTCATCATTAGAATTATTCAATATGGACAAGTCAACCCATCACTAAGTCCCATTAGTCCCCAACACATACCACAAGGAAATACATGATTTTATGCACTTAACAAGAGTTTAGAAATCCACTTGCCTCAGTTAATCAACAGTTCACTCCGGGAGTTGAGTCTTCCCCTTTCGTTTGGCTTTCAAATCAATGCAATCTATTCAAACAAATATTCACAATAAGATTTCAAAACTAACAACACCTATATTATTATGTGTCTAGCCTTGACCCAAAAACTCACTCAATCTATAATAAAGTCTAGGTTAAGTCATAACTTCTCCAAACACTACCACTCTAATGATGGTGGTCAGAACTGTCTCCCCCAATCCCAAAACAATTGTCGCCACTCCTATCACAATTCATGTGCATCTAATTCTCATTACTATAATACTATTCTATATTCATATATATTATACACTAGAATTTATTTCTTATGGATATAGAGGTAAGCCTCTTACCTTGACGCGAATTAGCTAGTTTCTCCGTCCCTTCCCTTTCTTTTCTTTTCTAAAATAATTATGTACTAAAAGCCATAAATTTTAATATCTTATTTTAATATATATATATATATATATATATATATATTGGCCAAGTAGTATAGGATCCTAAATAAATTTCAGACTTGGCCCATTAATCATTAACTAAATAAATTAATTATTTAAAATTTACCCGCTAATTAAATAACCGTAGTTATCGAATAGTTTAAAATTCTCCAATCAACTGATAAAAAATAACTCAGGGTAATTATTGAAAAGGGTAAACCGATAATTTTGTGAAAGTTTCCAAAAATGACCTTCCGGGTCATTACAGTATCATATAAGTACATTCATATGTATTATAGAAGTATCTAATATTAGTTTTGTGTATTTGTTATATGTGTCTAGTATTAATTTCATGTATCTATTTATATGATATAATATTAATTTCATGTATCTATTTATATGATCTAATTTTAATTTCATGTATCTTTTATATGTATCAAGTATCAATTTCATACATTATATTCAAAATCATGTATCTCGGATACATAGTAGGCACACATATAATTATGTGTATCTAAATATGAAATGTAATTGAAACACACGAATTTAGGAACAAATCACGACTGTGGAGTATTTGTCTCATCATTAATTCAAAAAAAAGTTAAAAAATTCAAAATTCTCCCTTTCTTTAAGGATCTGAAATTTTTTAACATAGATACATGAACTCTTAACTAGATACATGTAAACCTGATGTGTATCCAACATTATTGCACTTGATGTGCATCTAATGGTGTATTTTTTCTCTTAATTAAAGCTTGGCGTAATTCTTTCATCTTGATTGGGTCGTTCCTATACTTAGATTTATTCTCGACTTGAATGTTGGCGGATGAAGAGTCAGTCCCTGCAATGAAAAAATTCATGAGTAAAAATAAACAAATAAAAGTTGTTTGATTTAGTATACAATTGTTAATGTGTAGTACCTTTAACGAGAATCATCCGATTTTGGGAATGTTCAACCATTAAAGTGTTTGAGAAACAACAAAATCAAAAAATATAAAACCTAATTTGTAAATTTTTTTAAAATTGAACTTTAAAAAATTATGAACTCTAACTCAGATACAAAATCAAAATACGTGAGAATAATGAAATAATAGAAACAAACCTATATGTATAATGTTGATTTGAACATGAAAACACGTATTGATAGGATGAAGGAAGATAGAGGGAGAAGATGAATTAAGGAAGAAGGAAGGCTTGTGGACGTGAGGATATAGAGGAAACGACAGATGTGAAAAAAGAGAATTGACTTGTTAATGGACCATTAATTAAGGAGTTTAGATTTAAGATAATTATTCAATTCCTTATTTAAGGGATTTGTGTATCTGATTAAATCTTTTAAAATATATTGTATAAATATTAAAAGTGGTAGTATGTGTAATTGTTTTAAACTAGAGGTAAATATAGTATATATGGTAGTGATGTATGTGTAGTTATGTAGTTTATCCTTATTCTACCTCATTATACATTGTAACTTATGTAACCTTTAGGCCATTCATTTACCTACATTATTATCCACATTATTCTCATTCAATACAAAAAAGAATTCATCTCCTATAAATAGTGGTGTTTCTTCCTTTGTGAAGTGTGTGTCAAAAAAGATGAGAAGTGTGAAAAAATATTGTAGAGTGTAGTGAGGTAAGTGTAGTGAAAGAGAGAGTTGAGACAAAGAAAATATTCTAAGTCTTCAACTATATTCACTATACAAAAGAGAATATTTGTATGTTATTGAAGGAAGGTGTTCTTTTGTGGAGCTTTGAACTCTTCAACTAATCCGGAGTTGCTTGAGTTGTACGATGTTGTTGGGCTGTTGTATCCTGGAGGGGACAAGTCAAGAGATATACTGTTGGATCGGTGTAGATTATACCGCAGTGAGCTTGAATCTGCGCATCAGCCTAAAAATTTGTTTATACATTTTTGTTCATTTTATTTCAACTGTAATTTGTTATATTTGTGGTATAATACACCAACAATTTTAAGGAGTTTCATGTTTTTGTTACAGATTGAAAAAGTCCGGATATCAAGATAGGGTTCTCAACATAATTCCGCTCAAACGTCGCTCTCTTCAAGAGATGGAAGAGAAGAGGTGTAAGGGTAAATTATTTTTCTACTTGCTCAATTCAAGCGGAGAAAAGGTAAAAGGAAAAAAAAAATTGTTTACCTAATATTTCCATGAATAAATTGGTACTACTTTTCATGGAAAAAATGTATTTAAATTCTTAAAATAGTGGGGGTTCATGAAATGAGGAAAAAGTCATTGGGAAAAAAATAATTTTTGCATCTTTGAAAAATGCTCTAAAAAGAGTATTACAAATGCATATATTGATTGTGGAATAAATCACATGTTGTTGTTTGGCTATTATGAGATTATTTTTTGGCTCTAACATGAGAGTTATAAATAAATTATGAAACCCATGTTGAGTAGTCATTTAACATGAAATGTTTTGGTGAGATAAATTTCATTCTTGAAATTAAAAAATACCATAAAACATGTGATGAAATTTTCCTTGTCAAGTCACATAATATTGAAAATTTGTGAAGTACAATCTTATTGGTTGTGTGAGTCTTGCAACTCCTTTTGATTCAATTGTGAAAATGGTGAAACAAAGAAAGAAGGAGTTTGCTAGATATGAGCTAGAAATGTGACTAATTGCACTTTATATGATATTGTGTATAAAGTATAGCATGTACAAGTAAATCAAGTAAATTTACTTGATACAAATTTAGTGGCTTGTTTTATGAAAAAAATATTATGCTATGCTTAAAATTTTTGTTGGTGAAGATGAAAAAACTTGGTGCTATTTGTTGGAGATGAGAAAAGCAACTTGTATTGCTTGCAAACTCTACTATGGAGGTTGAAGTAAAAAATTAAGCTTCAACTAGTGAAAAAGTGAAATTGATTTTACTATGTCAAATACTTTATATTTAGAAATTAATTTTTCTAATTTTGATTAATTGTGATAGCACCAATATAATGGTTGAATACAAAATCGTTATTAAACGGTAAATTCAGACTCATGAGAAGAAAACACAATATTGTGAGATCATATTGATTATTGGTATACCATCAATATTAATTGTGTTAAAATTTGTGATAATCTTGCAGATTTATAAACTAAGGCCTTAGCAAGATAAAGAGTCTGAAGCACATCGAGGGGGATGAAATTGAAGCTAAAAATTTTTCTAAGTTATATATGAGGAAACTCAACCTGAAAACTAGAGATCCTATAACCAAGTTCAATGGGAAGAACGAATCATATGATGACTTGTTGTGAAATGCACTATTTTTAATTTTATTCAATCCTTATGATGTGAGTGCATTTATCCTATTATGATTTGTGGAGTTGAGTCTTTGAACTCTTAATGAAGGTCTGTATCTCGTATGAGTGAGATGTCAAATTATAGGAGCATTCTTGACAGATTTCACTTATGTGAGTGTGAAAGTAGGTCGCTTTCTATGAGAATGAGCTTGTTCTCAAAAACACTCATGAAACCGGGATAGCACAAGGCCGTAATGTGCTGACTATTAAAGTTTATGTCAACACCTTGATAATTGTGTGTAAGCAATGATACTTTATTTCCCTTAAGCAGTCATAGTTCAAGTCTGAGACCACTACTGACTCTGGAGTAAAGATTATTGTTTTACTAAGTGAAGGTTCAATGCAGAGCACACTTTCATTATGCACAATAATCTACCTTCAACTAAATTGTGAAACACTCTCTTATTTTAATATTGAAATGAGTGGGGGAATGTTGGTGTTTATGCATTTTAATATTAAAATAAAAATATTATGTGCATATGTTAGTGGATATAAGTTGACAAGAATGTGGTCATTATTGTGGTGTAACTCTTGTAACCACTATTGTCATGATCTACCACTAATTCCACCCATTATTCTACCTCATTATACATTGTAACATATGTAACCTTTAGGCAATTCATTTACCTACATTATTATCCATATTATTCTTAATCAATACAAAGAAGAATTCCTCCTCTATAAATAGTGGTGTTTCTTCCTTTGTGAAGTGTGTGTCAAAAAAGATGAGAAGTGTGAAAAAATATTGTAGAGTGTAGTGAGGTAAGTGTAGTGAAAGAGAGAGTTGAGAGAAAAAATATATTTTAAGTCTTCAACTATATTCACTATACAAAAGAGAATATTTGTATGTTATTGAAGGAATCCATTCTTTTGTGGAGCTTTGAACTCTTCAACTAATCCGGAGTTACTTGAGTTGTACGATGTTGTTGGACTGTTGTATCCTGAAGGGGACAAGTCAAGAGATATACTACTTGATCGGTGTAGATTATACCACAGTGAGCTTGAATCTCCTTAAAGAGAGCGAGATATCCGCGCCTCAGCCTAAAGATTTATTTATACATTTTTATTCATTTGATTTCAACTGTAATTTGTTATATTTGTGGTATAATACACCAACATAAATTTATGAGTGAAGTTTTATATTTTAAAAAGTTATATCAGTCACTGAAATTTAAAATCCCACTCTTTGAAAAATTATTCGAATCATAAATTGAAATTTTATTCACATTTTATAATAACCACTTATTTCCAAAAAAAAAAAACAAACTAAATAATCAAATTGAGTCACAAATCCTTTTTAGAGAAACATGAGAATATATCTCAATCATCAATATGTCACAATAACCATATCAATGAGCCTTATTTTTAATCAATTTCCATTATCAAAATTATGAAAATTTATTCACCCATTATCAATATTGAGTAGCAATTGTTTGTTACAATTCCTATGCAAAAATAGTAACAAACATTTGTCTCATAATTAGCCTTTAGTCCTCTTTATTCAATAGTCTATGCAAAAATAGTAATAGACCTTTGTCTTATAATTAGCCTTTAAATCTCTTTATTTACCTTTAATCTAATAGTTGGTGCTTGACATTCTTATGAGAATAATACATATCAAGAGATTTTTTTCTGCTTTTTATTAAAATAAGTTTTCGTTAGTTTAACGATATGTCTTTAACACACCTCAAATTTTCCAGAATTCTATATTGTACGTGATCATGATCAAACATTTTCAGTAAGATTTCTAGCAATTCTATGGCCAAATGCCTATTATTAAGCACATGATATGACTTGTCAATATTTAAATAGGAATCCATTAGTACAATACTAATTCTACAACTTTTTAAATTAAGAACCTAATTAAAAGTTATTTCTTTGTTTCTTTATATTGGGGTGACTTCTTTATTTAGTATTAATTACTATCATAGTTATTCACTTATTCTTAGCTTCTGGCTTAGGATAAGGATAACTAAAGCAATACTTTAGAATTAGTGAAATCCTTAAGTTTTTGAACTCCAAGTTAATATTATACGATAATAAATGAGTTAATTTCAATTTTTTTTTTATAATTGTTTAGTGTATAAGCAAAAAATACTGAATATAAATATATATATATATTTCCTAGCCTTCTTTTTTATACCCAAACCAAAGTACATGAACAAATATAGGACGCTTGAGAGAATTTCATCAAAGTAAGCAAACATATGTCATGAGGGCACATGATATTTCCAAATAATAACACGTTGTGTAACTTATCTTTCAATTTATATGACTCATTTTTTTTTGTCAATCCCCAAAAAATAACATGCTTTTATTTTAAATAACTATTTAATTTTAAAATATTTATTTTATCCTTAATAAAATGACTTATAGCCATACAAATATTAATTTTTTTTTTTCCTTTTTAAATTCGATTCTTTCTTAACTTATGCTGTTCAACACGTTCCACGTAGATTTGCAAAGAAAATTTTGTTGGGTAGTTTTAATATTCCCAAGGAATAATCCACATTTTCCAATGAGCCAACACCACGTGGCACGTGCACCTTTTTTTAAGTCTAAAAAGAACAAAATTCTTTTTTTTTTATTTCTTGTTTTCGAGCATTTGCTATCCTTATTAGAGCTGGATTAAATGGAGATTGTGGTGGAAAGTCTGTAGTGACAATAAAACGCTCCCTAAAACACTTCATGGGAGAAATTTAAATTCGAATTTAAAATCAAAACCTCTGATCAAGATGAAAAAGTACCTACTAATCTACCACAGTCGGTGGAATAAAATTCCTTAGTCCACCTCTGCGGGGAACTCTTTTACTTCGCCGGTAAATCAAGAATCCAACTTTTCTTCCGATCAACTATCAATTTCATATCTATCTTCTAAGAAATTTCCTCTCCAGCACTCGATTGATGACATTCCCTTTCTTGACAGCTGCTTGTTTTCACATGAAGGTTAGCAAAATATCTGCTTTACTCACATACCCCCCTCCCCCCCCCCGCCCCAACCCCACGCTAAAACAGAGTATCCACTATATGGGATTTGTTCACTCTTTTAACAACCCAACCCAACCTGTGACCCTTTTCTGAGACATTGAAATGGAGTAGGGTGGTGGGGTGGAGGGACCCAAGTGGGTAGTGCCCTTCTACTTTTCTTGAAAAAAAGTGAGCTTATTGGTCAAGTTGTAAAGTTTCTGCTGATAAGTGAGTGAATCAGAAGTGGGAAACAATGAGAACACAAAGGCAATTTAGTTTTTAGTTCGACATTATTGAATGAAAAAGGTATGTCAAAATATTATTTGTGAGGTTAACATGATGATATTTTAATCAAAAAATGCCAGATGGGATTTGCCTATATGGAATATGTTCTTTAAACTTTTGTTTTAGTAATAAAGATTGAAACTTTATACCCCAATAGTTCATTAGTATAAGAAGTGTACAAGTTGGGTGTAGATGTCAAGAAGTTGTGAACATATACATACATATTGTCAAGAAGTCTGCTATTGCTACAGTTACTCTAATTGGAAGTAAGGTGATACCTTTCTTTATAAATACTCATATTCATATTCATCTCTTCATTAAAACTCAAAAAAAAATAAAGATTTTCTACTGACTTTCAAATTTTGCTTAATGGAGTTTTTTTCACCATGTTGTACAGAGATGTTGGAGAAATGGCTTGGAGTGGTTTGTGGCAAGAACAATATTGATACTATAGATGAGAATAACTGCAACAATATTCATATCAATGGAAATAAGGTTAGAGGGACAGTTGTGTTGATGAAGAAGAATGTCTTGGACTTGACGGATGTTGGTGCTTCTCTTCTCGATCGATTTCATGAAGTCATTGGCAAAGGTGTTTCTTTGCAGCTCATCAGTGCAGACCATGCAGCACCTGGTATATCCTTTTAACCCCTTCGCGGAAAAATTACATGTGAAAGTTATTTTTTATATATGTAGTAGACGTTGAACCCCCTGGCCTTTTCGTGTGTTTACTTCCTTAACTTGAGTATTGATAATTCAAGTTATAAGTTGATCCTAGTCCAATTCTTTGAGTATGTCTGACCTGTTGTTTTCCTGATCTTTCCTCCCAATTTTGTAGTTGTTGAATTGTGTAACTATCTCATTTAAAACTAGAACTACTAGAGAGGGTACACTTTATTTATTTATGCCTACAACATGCGCTCTCATATGCGAGTCTTTTTCTTAGATCAAGTACATGAAAATATTATTTTGTTTTGGATGATCGCGAGACTTGATAAAAAGGATGCTTGATATCACACTAATGTCATGTTGAATGGTAGAAGGATGTACAAGAAAAAAAACGAAAGTTTGTATGTTTAATACAAACACCTTTAAGCGTACTGCTATGTTAAATTTTTGTAGGAAATGGATGTACAGGGAAGTTGGGAAAACCAGCATTCCTGGAAAAATGGATTTCCACATTGACGTCAATATCAGCGGGAGATGCTACATTTAATGTGACATTTGACTGGGATGAGTCCATGGGAGTTCCTGGAGCTTTCATAATCAAGAATTACCACCACAGCCAGTTTTACCTCAGGACAGTCGTTTTAGAAGATGTTCCTGGACATGGTGAACTTCATTTTGTGTGCAATTCATGGGTGTATCCAGCACACCGCTACAAATACGACCGCGTGTTTTTTGCAAACAAGGTATCTCTAGCATTAAACTAGAAATACTAGTGGCGAGTTAAATAAAAAAAAGTAACCTAGTTAGCAATTGAAAATCAGAAGCAGCATTGAGGTTCAGGCCTCACTGTTGGACTTATGTTAGTTAGCAATAACCAGATATACTGATAAAACTTCGTGATATTTACATGTATAATTTGTTGGGGCGTTCTCTTTGGGTCCTCTTTAAGAGCCTAAAAGGTTAATTATTTGTTCTAAATAGACAGAAGTTATGAAAATTCCTTAACAAACTATATAATGATAAGTGAACAGCCATTTCTAAGCTTTGATAGGAAAGCTACATATTGACATCTAGAAACTTGGGAGTTTTTCTTGAAATGATAAACAAACAGCTGTATACAGTTGATAGGTTCACAATATGATAAGATATGCTGAAATCAAAATTTTCTGGTTTTCCAGACATACCTACCTAGCAACACACCGGAGCCCCTCAGACCATACAGGGAACAGGAGCTTCTTAGTCTTCGTGGAAGTGGTTCAGGCAAGCCCAAGGAGTGGGACAGAGTGTATGATTATGCATTCTACAATGATCTTGGATTTCCAGATAAGGGGCCAGACTATGTTCGACCTGTGCTTGGTGGGTCGAAGGAATATCCATATCCTCGTAGAGGCAGGACAAGCCGTCGAGCAACTAAAACAGGTTAGATCACATATAAAATTGAAGTCATCATATTACAAGGTTATGACTTATGATTTGCATTGCTGTAGAAAATTTATTAGAATGAAATGAATTCAAGACCAATGAAATACTATGGATAATAAGGAGCTGTTATTCCTATTGGCTTTGCAGATCCTATGTCAGAGAGCCGGTTGCCACCTTTAGGTTTGGACATTTATGTTCCACGAGATGAGCGTTTCACTCCTGTGAAGCTTTCAGATTTCCTTGCATATGCTGTTAAATCTTTGGGTCAGGTCCTCGTTCCTGAGATTGTTGCTTTATTTGACAAAACTATCAACGAGTTTGATAGCTTTGAAGATGTACTCAAGCTTTATGAAGGTGGGATTAAGCTGCCTGACCATCATTTAAAAAAACTCAGGCAATGCATCCCATGGGAGATGCTCAAAGAACTAGTCCGCTCCGATGGTGAACCATTTCTCAAATTTCCGATGCCTGATGTAATCAAAGGTACCAAAAGGGCTCTCAAGCTTAATAGATACTTCCTGAGATGTTAGATCTTGCATCATAAATTGATAACTAATTATAAGCATCTTTTTAAAATTACTGCAGTTGATAGGTCTGCCTGGAGGACAGATGAGGAGTTTGGACGGGAAATGCTAGCTGGAGTCAACCCTGTTATCATTCGACGTCTTCAGGTAACAAACGAGATTCACTGTACTAGTTGGGTTTAATGATTTTTGCTCTCATGCATGTTTCTAACCCATTAAATGCTTATCAGGAGTTTCCCCCGGCTAGCAAGTTGGATCCTGAAGTATATGGTAATCAGACCAGTTCAATCAAAAGGGAGCACATAGAGAAAAACATGGATGGACTAACTGTAGATGAAGTAAATTCCTAACCTATTTTCCTCTTGTACTTAAATATACCGAAGAAGCCTTGGGAAAATATGACAAAGGCTTTCTTTATTTCCTGAAACAACTTGACTTTTGTCTAAGAAAATATAGTAATGATTATCTAAACTTGTGGGTGCAGGCTATTGAGTGTAATAGGCTGTTCATTTTAGATCATCATGATGCATTGTTGCCTTACCTAAGACGGATTAATACAACAAAAACGAAGACTTATGCCAGTCGGACTCTCCTTTTTCTTCAAGATAATGGAACATTGAGGCCACTTGCAATTGAGTTGAGCTTACCTCATCCACAAGGAGATAAACATGGTGCCACCAGCCTTGTATTTACACCAGCCGACGAGGGTGTTGAAGGCACTGTCTGGCAGCTGGCCAAAGCTTATGCCGCTGTAAATGATTCTGGCTATCATCAGCTTATCAGTCATTGGTAAACTTCTTAGAAAAGTAGATGCAAAGATGTAAATATTTCGTGGTATTCCAAATAAGTTTAGTTCATTAACATTGACTCAACTTGCAGGTTAAATACTCATGCAACAATAGAGCCATTTGTGATTGCTACAAATAGACATTTGAGCGTACTTCATCCAATATTCAAGCTTTTACAACCTCATTTCCGTGATACCATGTATATAAATGCTTTGGCTCGGCAGATACTCATCAATGCAGGTGGAATACTTGAGCTGACAGTTTTTCCAGGGAAATATGCCATGGAAATGTCATCTATTGTCTATAAAAACTGGGTGTTCACCGAGCAAGGACTTCCTGCTGATCTGCTTAAGAGGTCTGTGCAAAGCTTCGATTTATAAACTCCATCGCAGTATCAATCTTATCCAAAATCTAACGCCCCACTTTCTTTATCGCAGAGGAGTAGCAGTGCCAGACTCAAGCCAGCCCTATGGCCTTAAACTTCTAATTGAGGATTATCCTTTTGCTGTAGATGGGCTTGAGGTTTGGGCAGCAATCGAAGCCTGGGTTGACGACTACTGTTCATTCTATTACTCAACAGATGACATGATCCGTGATGACACTGAACTCCAGTCATGGTGGATGGAAGTTCGCACTGAAGGTCATGGTGACTTGAAAGATGAACCATGGTGGCCTCAAATGCAGACACGAGCTGAACTCATCGAAGCATGCACAATTATCATATGGGTGGCTTCTGCTCTTCACGCAGCTGTCAACTTCGGGCAGTATCCGTATGCTGGTTACCTCCCAAATCGTCCAACAGTAAGTCGTCGATTCATGCCTGAGCCAGGCACCCCTGAGTATGCTGAGCTTGAAACTAATCCTGACGTTGCCTACCTAAAGACAATCACAGCCCAGTTCCAAACTCTGCTAGGTGTTTCATTAATTGAAATATTGTCACGACATTCTTCAGACGAGATATATCTGGGACAGAGAGAAAATCCAGAGTGGACTTCAGATGTTGAACCACGACAATCATTTCAAAGATTCCACGACAGATTAGTAGACGTTGAGAACAGAATAGTGGAAAGGAACAATGACAGCAGATGGAAGAATCGCAACGGACCAGTTAAGGTGCCATATATGTTGCTATACCCCAATGCCTCAGGTGACAAAAGTGAAAGTGGACTTACTGGTAAAGGAATTCCCAATAGTGTCTCAATTTGACGAGTTCTACAGCACGAATATAATAGCCTGATTGGCAACATATAGTGTGTATATCTATTCTTTTATGTCAATATTTGTTTAGCCAAATTCCATCGTTGTTATGTGTGTTTCTGCTTGGATTAAAGGAGGTGGAGTTCAATGGCTTCATGACTGAACCCAAGAAGGGAAAATGCAGTACTGCATCCTTGTATATGTCTAAACACATCACAGCAGTATTAACTTTTTCCTTTTTTTTCTGTAACTACAAATGATTTTATGGTTTCTGCATAATGATCCTATATATGGAATGCAGCTAAAAGCACATATGCTAAATCGATTGGTATTGGTTGATAATAGCCTTGCGCATTAACGAGTTAAAATGGATTGAAAATAGTTGTTCTTCAATGAACAGATCCATTAAGATCAATGAAGACTCTAAGAAGAACTCACAGATTCCGTAAAGCTAATGAGACTCTTGATACCCCTATTGCTTTTTTTAAAAGATGGCGCGGCAAAGAGGTTGAAAGTATTAATTGAAATTGTCTCTCGTTAATTTTATTAAGCATAGGAGAGTTTTAAATATGTCTGTGATCATGTGATAGTAACATGAAGCAGCATCTTTGAGCAACAGTAAAGTTGTCTACGTACAAACTTATAGTTTATTAGTCATGTGTTCGAACTATAAAATCTGTTGGTGTAATATACCACAATAATTAAAATATTACAGTTGAAAATAAAATGACAAAAATGAATAAACAAATCTTTAGGCTGAGGCACATATATCTCGCTCTCTTTAAGGAGATTCAAGCCAACTGCGGTATAATCTACACCGATCCAGCAGTATCACTCTTGACTTGTCCCCTCCAGGATACAACAACCCAACAACATCGTACAACTCAAACAACTCCGGATTAGTTGAAGAGTCTAAAGCTCCACAAAAAGAACACCTTCTTCAACATATGATTACCCTCTTTTGTATATAGTGAATATAGTTGAAGACTTAGAATATTATTCTTTGTCTCAACTCTCTCTTTCACTACTACACTAATCTCAATATAAACACAATAAAATACTACTCTTCTTTTTCATTCTATATTTTCTTGTACTTCTCTTGTTTCTTCTTATGTCACAACACAAAGGAAGACCACACTATTTATAGGTGATGAATTCTTCCTTGCAATGAATAGGAAGATAGTGGGTAGTAAATTTGTCAAATGAATGGCCCAAATGTTACATAAGTTACAAGACTTAAAGATAGAATAATGAGTGTAATGAAGAGTTGGTGGTTACATAAGTGTCACGACCCGAGCCTACACCCTGGACGTGGTCGGCACTCGAGAACCATTGATGATCCCCAAGCGAACCCTCATCCTGGCTGACTACAAGCGGAAGACTAACTCAAGCATACAAAAGCATAAAAACTGAATAAAAATAATATATTCAACTCGCCATAAAATAGACAACTTAAGTTTTTAAAACATTTAACAAAATAAATGAACAGACTTCTGAAACTTTACTGTCTATCTATGAAGCCTCTAACTGACAAAGATGGAAATCGGGACAAGACCCACGACATCCTGACAAAACTGAAAAGTAAATGAAATCCTCCGAGAGCAAGGAGGCTCACCATAGCTAACTCGAACTCCATGTGGTATCAATGAAGCTCCTGTTGATGACCCTGAATGCCTGTATCTGCATCATGAAACGATGCAGGCCAAATGGCTCAGTACGTGGAATGTACGAGCATGTAAGGGGAATTC
>JAJONR010007676.1:0-27504 GCA_029582245.1 Solanum etuberosum
TGGTATGCAATTGGTATCCATTTGGTATGCAACTGAATTCCCACTGATACTAGTTAATGTAATTTACAATAGATATTCATTTGGTATCCACGTGATGTCCCACTTGAAAAAAAATATAAAACAAGATGTAATTGAGGTGGATACGATATATAATGACCACTGTTTTACATTGTCAAATTCATTCTTTCTAGATTTATACAATATTTTTCAAATATATAGTGAGTAATTTATTAACTAATGTTGGTATGCAATTGGTATCCATTTGGTATGCAACTGAATTCCCACTGATACTAGTTAATGTAATTTACAATAGATATTCATTTGGTATCCACGTGATGTCCCACTTGAAAAAAAATATAAAACAAGATGTAATTGAGGTGGATACGATATATAATGACCACTGTTTTACATTGTCAAATTCATTCTTTCTAGATTTATACAATATTTTTCAAATATATAGTGAGTAATTTATTAACTAATGTTGGTATGCAATTGGTATCCATTTGGTATGCAACTGAATTCCCACTGATACTAGTTAATGTAATTTACAATAGATATTCATTTGGTATCCACGTGATGTCCCACTTGAAAAAAAATAGAAAACAAGATGTAATTGAGGTGGATACGATATATAATGACCACTGTTTTACATTGTCAAATTCATTCTTTCTATATTTATACAAGGTGGACACCAACTTCATACATTTTTAATTTTTTAATTTTTTTTGTCTTAAATTTTCATGTTAAAAATACCAATTCAATACAAATTAGATACCAATTTAATGTCACTCTTATTTTTTTAATTTGGAGATAAATGAGATACAATGTAAGCCAACATAAAACTATTTCATGTAATTTTAATTGGTGTTCATTTGATTTTGAATTGATATCCAAACTAAAACTAGTTAATGTTGAATCTAATCGGTATGCAAGTTTGTTTAGAAATGGTATCCGAAATTAGAAGAAACAAGATGTAATTCATATTTTAACAGAACTAGTTAAGTGTAACAATGTATACAATTGTGGTGCACTATGTTTATGAGGTGTTTTTTAAAACTAAAGTCCAATAAAAATCTGGCTAATGCTGATATCCAAATTGTATACACTTGGTATCCAACTTGAAAACTTTTGACAAATTTAAAATAAAGATGTATGAAGTTGATATCTAGCCAAATTACTAAAAGAATAAATTTGACAATGTAAAACAGTGCATATTGTATTGTTGTAAAAAACTGTAGCAAAAATAAATATATATCATCCAAAAATTTAAAAAAAATATAATAATTAAGAGTTTAAGTTGCAATCAACTAATTTCAAATTTGATTTCCGTGGTCTTGGTGTAGGATAATTGCTGGTATCCGGAGCATGTTCTTTTGCTATGCGGGGTCCATCAAATTTGCTAGCAACAGTTCCAGTTACTTCACTCTCACTAATTGCGCCATCATCGTTCTTACTTTTTCCACACTACCATATGATTGTGGCGTACCTTTGACGATGGTACTTTCCATCAATATCAATGGAACTCATCTTAAAAACTCCATTCCTGATCATCAAATAAACATGTGTACATACCACAATCACTGAAATAACATTGAAAGAAAACTAATTTTGAGAAAGAAAGTGAATTAATTATTCTGAACAAATCACTAAAAGATGTGAATACATACTTTGAACTTGTGTTGATTTTTT
Source organism: Solanum etuberosum (assembly GCA_029582245.1). Lineage (NCBI taxonomy): Eukaryota > Viridiplantae > Streptophyta > Magnoliopsida > Solanales > Solanaceae > Solanum > Solanum etuberosum. The sequence continues at coordinate 1,690 of JAJONR010007676.1, forward strand.
TTTTCTCGCTTACAAAATATGAGTCTGAATCAGAAGGGGGTTCCACCATTTTCCCTTTCTTCTTTTGCCCCTATTGATTTGGAGGGCTTTCACTTTTCTTTGCTTCATTTTCCTTCTCCTTTTCCGAAATTTGTTTCTTGAGCGGTAACACCCTTTCTCACCGGACTTGCATTTTTGTTGGTCAGCGGCATTTGAGTCAATATGATAAAGGTTGGAGCCTCGATTTCAACAGTAGAACTCGCTTCTACTAATATGAAGCTCTTTCTAGGAGTATGCTCAGGTTTCTTCGACATGTTTGTTCAAAAATCCTAAAAACTTGATTCTTAGTATTGTGAATTTGGTCTTTCTTTTGATTGTAGAATGAAGATTTCTGATTATGCTAATAGTCAGATGTAGAAACGATTTTTAAGTAAGATGAGTGAAGAGGTGATAAAGAAAATGGTAATTTTTGAACGTAGGAGTGGTGGGGTGCTGATATGACGTGTACGAAGAATAGAAGAGATGTGGTGGGGGAGGGGGTAGGGTTTGACGTGTGACAGTAAAAAAGAACAAGAATCAAGGTAAAATCCCTAAAAATGGGTAAGAGATAATTATTATTGATTCTTTATTTACATAACCTAATAATAAAAATATAATTATAAAAGACTAATTATTTAATAAAGTGGAATTAAATTGATTTATAAATAAAAAGTGATCTGTTATAACCCGCAATTAAAATGTCATAAGCAATAATATTTTAAAAGTAGATTTAAAACCCGTAATAATTCCCCATAAATATATATATGAGGTGATTTTTCCATCTATTTTTTTTTACCTTCATTCATTATTATATTTTTCTTTTGGTCTATTGATTTTATTTATTCTTTATATTTTCCTTTCCTTTCCTTTTGATTTGATTTAAAATTGAATTTTAAATATCTTGTATATAAAATAAGTTAATTCTGAACGGATATCAAAATAAGTGAAGAAAATCAAGTAAAACATTAAAATTAAATGACACTTTTTCTTTGAAAAAATAATTAAAAGTGAAAGATAAGAAATTAATGAAACATAACAAAAATATAAGAAGATTAAAGTGAAGAGGGAATGAAATAGTTTAGAAAAGAAAGAAACGAAAATAGTTAAATATATATAAGTTTTAATGTCAATAATTATGTACATGACATGAGTCCAATATTAATGAAAATTCTCATTTTTTGTTTTGTTTTTCACTTTTCTTCAAGAGAGTATCCACATTATCTATGTCTTGGCAGCATTAAGGGTGTATTTATTGCATTTTAAAATAATTTGGGGGGGGGGGGGGGAGTAATAAAACTAAGTTTAGGTGGGTCGCTGAGATTTCAGGTATATGAGAAGGTGCTTATCAAGATCCATTGGAACAATTATAGGCATATGCCTATTTCTAAGTTATATTACAATAATCAACACCATTTCCATCTCTTATGACCCCCACCATAATCAGAATTCCGAGAGTAGCCAAAACACGACAAGCTCGACAAGTTCTTTTTCTTTTAAAGTAAACAAGACGCCTTGCTACAATTCATAGGAAAATAATAATAAAGAACACTAAATAGTTTCTCTACACCCAAACAAAAAAAACTGAATATTTCAAAATTTTGAAATCAAGTGACACAAATATATTACCTTTCTTAAGGACAAATTAAAGTAAAATGACAATTAGTGTACTACATGTCTGCCTCACTACAATTCATAGAAAATCATACTAAAGAACAATAAAACTGAATATTTCAAAATTTTGAAATCGAGTAACACAAATATATTACCTTTCTTAAGGACAATTAAAAGTAAAATGACAATTAGTGTACTGCATGTCTGCCTCACTACAATTCATAGCCTCAACTTTCACAACCTAAAGTTCAAGGAGGGAAGGGTTCAAAAGAGGATTATGATCTTAGGCGTAGTTGTATGCTTAAGAACCAAATAACACTCATATTTTGACCAAGTTCGGAATCATCTTTACTAATTTATAGTAGTATCGAGTCTTATGCATTAATTTGGACTAACCAACATGATTAGTTGTGTAGGTGAGGTTAAATGAAGAAATGATCACTGAAACAGGCACTGGGAAGCATGAGAGGATCCAAGCAAAAGAGCAACAAGAAATGAGAACGAAAAATGAAGAATAAGGCATCTGCGTATCCTCTCCACATCACGAAGAGGGAGTTTATTATTTGTTCGAGAATTAGAGCTGGAGGCAGAAGACTTCGTATCGTGCACGCGTCGCGGAGAAGAGATGCTCGCCAAGAACAGGATTTTAGAAAGCACTCCGCGACGCGGACCTCCCTGCCAGATTTGGCCGGTTTCGAATAAATATAAATAGACTTAGATTTTTATTTTATTAATTACTTTTTCTGGGTTTTGAAGAACGACGACTTTGGGAGCTTTTTTATCTGTTCTTAGGGTTCATTCCTAAACTCTTTTCTATTCGATCTCTTTATGTTATTTAAACATTGCATAATTGAGAATTTTGATATGAGTAGCTAATTTCCCTAGTTCTAGGGTTGTGGCTGCTGGATGATTGTGTTTTATTGAAGTTTAATGGATTAAGACTAATTATCATATGAATCAATCTTTTGTTCTTGTTTTAGTATTTCGTGCTTGATCACCACTGAAATAAATTTCTTGTCTAAATTTAACTCGGGAGAGGGATAAGAGGATAGAACGTGGGGTAAAAGGAGCATGATCTTCTCTTAAGATTTAGTTGATTTGTATCTAGGATAGGGATATACCTAGAAACCTTGCCAGGTTATTAGACAGGACGAAATCATAATGCTCGGTTATTGGTCCAGCCTATCCCCATTCAACGATGTAGTTAGGCTGCCAATTATTGTAGGCGATTAGAGGTCGGGAGACCATAATCATATAATTAACCCCGTGATCATTGATTCGATAGTTAAATAATATCCATTTTACAAGATAATATGCATGAATCCTAAAGATAGTTGCAGCCCTGGAATTTACCCATTCATTGTTCAAACCCTTTTAAAATTGAATCGTATTAGTTAACCTTATAATTAGATTATAAATTATAGAAAAATTCCATTCACTATTCTTGATAACACTTGCTTCGAATTGAAAGTATTGGAAAGATTGAATTAATCTAATCGTGAGTCCAGTGGGTACGATACCCGACTCTTAAAAAGAGTCACTTTAATACTTGAACGACCATGTACACTTGCGTGTGCGATTGGGCGTACCAGATTACTTTTTCAAAAAGGATAAGGCTTGTAATGTGGTTGCCAATAAAAGGGAGGTGATTGAAAAAGGGGAAGTCGGTCCCCTTACATAGCCATAATAGTAAGTTTTTTCGAAGTAGCTGAACAATTGAATCGGCTGGTATAGAATCAGCTGCACATTAATCTTCCTCTATTCTATCAATTTCATTCTTTTTTATGTCCACATGTTTGCTTTATTAGGCTCAAATGGGACAACTACGAATATGTTTAGTGCAAAGGTGAGGGTTTTAGGCCAAGTAGACTTCAAGAACATCCAACTTTCCAATTAGGATTTTCCGTCTCCAACCAAACTCAATCAAGACCAACATTTCAAGACCAACCGGGCAAGTTCTAGGTGACAAAAGCGAACACAAGACATTATTCATCAACTCACCACACATGGCCTGCAAATCTATCAAGCTGGTTCAAAATCTTACTTCCTTTCCGATGGTTCAAAATCCTTTTCCTTTTCGAAATACAAGTAGCATTGAACATTTTAATCGCTAACAAATAAAAAAACACAAAAAGAGTTGTCACAAAATCATTCATAACATGCACAACCTTTTAAAAATGGAGAGGTATGCTCAACAATATTCACATGCATGACTATGCTCTTACTACCAATCAAGTCAAAACCTTCCCAAAAAGACAATGATTTTGCCCTTAAGAAAGCCGTCAACCAATCCATCATCAGACAACCTCATGCATCTATTCGGAAAAGGCTACTGAGACTTCGCCACAATCAACGACAATCAAACACTCACAAACAATCGATGATTTAACCTAAAGAAAGTCGTCACTCTCTATCGAGCATCGTCAATCCAAATCTTATTATCAAAATAAAAACAAAGAAGCTACAAAATACAAATCAAAAACTTAAATAGACCAATCCAACACAATATCAACAGAAATATCCACAATATCAAAGCCCGACAAGGGCACACCAATCCATAACAAAGAAAGAAAAGTATGCCCAACAAAGGCACAATCACAGTATGCAGAAAAATTCAACAAAATGAGTATAAGGGAAGCACCCCCAACTGAAAATGAAATTGTGTCCTCATAGTCCAAATATCAAAAAAGAATACGAGGGACTACCAAAGAAAAATAATATTTTCACGTCTACTATAATCAACATGGAAAAAATTGAGAAGGCAAATGTCATTAGGAAGTAGTTTCATAGGAAAAAATGATCTTAGAAAATAGTAATTGAGCATAAGATGAAACTAACCAAAACTGACTATAATGCTGAAGTACTTGGTAGCCTCAACAACATGCTTAATTAGTGCCAAAGAACCTTTCAGAAAACTCAGCATCGATCTTGCACCCATAGCCTGTAAATTGATCAACATTTAAACAGTAAGTTCAAGGGAGAGCTTCATGGTGGTAGGATACCGACAACCATAGCGCCTTAGTTCAATTTCTCAAAATCACTTGTTTGAATACCTGAGATAAGTGTAAAGACCTCCCTGGATGGTCAGGAAGTCCCTGCATAATTGACCTTCTACACTCGTGGATGGGAAGATAAATATTTAGCAATTTTTTGTGCATTCTCCTACAAGATATTCAAATTATTTAGTTAGAACGCTGTGATGTGCCAGAATTTTACGAACCACCCTAACTTCTCTACACAATATAAAGATGAGGATGTAGTTGTATCCATGCCATAATCATAAAATCTATAGGGTCAAGAATAATAGATTAACAAAGGCGCATGAAGGTATATATGTTTCTAGAACGAGTGGTGGGACAACTAATTTCACCCCAAATAAAGCCAACAATCGAATGACACTAACCCTACACCTTCAGCATTTTCAATTACAAGGTCATGGATTCCATTTCCAACAACTATTTTTAAGGAATTAGCATATTCAACTACAAGCTCATGAATGAAGAGAAATGACAACACTCGGGTTTATGGGATCCCGATCGGATTTAGTTAGTAATTCTCCTTTTCTTTGAGAGTTAGTACACTCGTGTGCATACATGTTAGATTTCATGTTCCTGTTTCTAGTTGTGTTTTAGATTCTCGCATTTCATATTACTTTTGCTTTTCTTTCTCAGTCGGCCTATGAGGCCTACTGGGTACCTATTGTTTTGGTACTCATACTACACCCTGGATCTGTTTTCGTGATGTAGGTCTGAGCACCAACTACCAGCGTTGAAAACGAGCCTGCACTAGTCTGATCCGGAGACAGGCGTGAGCACTTGGCATTTGACTTGTCTTTTGCTTTTTGAGATGGTTTTGTTTCTGTGGTCCACTTTTGGGACTTGTACTCATTTTTTTAGTAGCTTTTGTACATGTGACTTCCAGGATCTAGAAGGGATCTCTTATTTGTATATATATTTTGGTTTGCTTCCGCTTCTTCATATACGATTCCTGCTCAATCCCATTATTTGTAGTTTTGGGATTCGAGTTGGCTTGCGTGCTGGTAGGTTATAGTAGGCGCCATCATGACTTGAGGAATCGGGTCGTGACATGTTGGTATAAGAGCCCCAAGGTCACCGGTCTCACTTGTACATAGCTAACATCTTGTAGTCTTGCGGATCGGTGCGGAGATGTCCATGACTTATCTTTGAGAGGCGACAGGATGTCGTTAGGAAGATTTCCTAGTTTGTATCATTTCCGTGCATCCGTTGTCTAATTGGTTTCATGGGATCTCACTTGTTTCACTCTTTCACAGGATAGCTTGTACCCGCGGTAGAGTGGCAAGTGTTGATGCACCTGGGCTGACCTTATATTACTTGATACGGTAGATTTCGATATGATTCTAGACATGGACTGGTTATCCCCTCACCATGCGGTCTTGGATTGCTACGCCAAGACCGTTACCTTAGCCATGGGCATTCCTCCGGTACTGTGGTAGGGTGCCTATAGCCACGCTCTGACGGGGATTATCTCTTTCATGCGGGCTCAGCAATTGGTCGCTTCTGGTTATATTACATAGTTGGCCTATGTGTGAGATGTTAGTAGGGAGAGCCCTTCAGTTACTAGCCCACTATTCACCAAGATGCGCATGTTTTCACCAAATCTTGTGATCGTTGTCAAAGAGAAAGAGGTAATTGAAGGAAGCAAGAACTGCCACTTACTCCTATTCAGGTAATTGAACTGTTCGATGTTTAGGGCCTTGACTTTGTGGGTCCATTTATGAGTTAAAATGGGATGAAGTACATAGTTGTGGCGGTTGACTATATCACATCAAAAGGGGTGGAAGTTGTTGCACTTTCAAACAACGAAGGAAAGAGTGTCACCGCATTCTTGAAAGAGAATACCTTCTCCAGATTTTGTACACGAAGGGCAATTATCAGCGAGATTCTCACTTTTGTAATAAGTTGTTCAAGACATTGCTAGAGTAGTATGGTGTTCGACACAGCATAGCAACTCCTTATCATCCAGAGTCTTGTCACTTACCTATAGAGTTAGAGCATAAAGCGATGCGGGCACTCAAGAACTTTAATCCAGACTGGGATGTTGCATCAAATCAAAGGTTGAATGAGTTGAATGAACTTGATGAGTTTCACTTAAAAGCATATAAAAGTTCAGTCTTGTAATAAGGAAGAGATGAAGAAGTATCGTGATCAAAAGAGAAGGAGCTCAAATCTAAGTGGGTGACACCATTCAAAGTTGTAATGTTTGCTACATGTGTAGGAAGGATAGAAATATCTGCAAAATTTCAAAGGGAAGAGGGTAATACAGTTCCCATCTACGGGTCATCGTTCATTCAACAAACCGTAGATGGGCTCTGTAGAATCTAAGTCCTAACACACAGCTACACCTTTAAGTCTACGGATGTACAGTACGAACCGTATAAACTTTGACGGTCCGTAGTGTGCATCCATTGACCTCAGGTATGTTTAGTGAATTTTTGCTAAGTGTTGAGTAGAACAACAGAGACCATCTACGGTTCGTAGGAATGACTGTGTAAATATGTGAAAAAATTACTCCAAATTATGTTCTTCACTTAGGGTTTATGATGGTGCTATTTGTTCTTGTAATTAAATGATAAGTGTAAGCATTAAGAATAACTAAATTACATTGAAAATTATTATGTTAAAATGCATATTTATGATGGAATAAGCTGATATGATGTTGAAAATGTGTTCATAGAAAGGTTGTCCTAAGAACTGCTAATATTGGGGTTGATGACTTCAATCTACAAGACGTAGGAGTCCTACGGCCCGTGGATCAAGTCTCGTCATCTTGAAGCATAAAAAGTAGCCTAAGTTAGGAATGACGATTTGGATTATAGTCTACAGAACCTATGACAGTACTGATGAACCATTATTCCAACATCAAAAATTTAAAAAGTTTAATTCCTTTCCTACGATTGGGTCCTATAAGAACCAATGTTTTATTTTTTATGTTTGGTACTAATGACTTTTCCATAGGTACTATGACACCGTAGAATACAAACACTTATGGAAGAATGTCAAAATCCACCACACCTTCGGCCCAGCTTCAACTTATTGAAGAACGCACTGATAATGAATTCAGTGGGTCTGAATTCGACCCTAGCCTAGGGGATGACTCACCAAAGGCACCGAGGACAACACGTCAGTAGTCCAAGAAACTAGAAATTATTCTGGTGTCGAATGAGTTAAACTCCTCCCGCCATGATGGTGCTTGAGGAGGGAGTAAAGAGTTCGGAAGTTGAACTCCACACATTCAACAACCTTCGGTATATACAAATGGGCTAGAAAGTTCTAATTTTTATATGGTAATTGTTGTAAGACCACTGATCAAATAGTAATAGTGGTAGAATGAACTCAACTTGCCGACAGAATATTCAAACCAAACCGATCGGGTTTAGTTACAGAGAGGGTCATCATAGAATGAGTAGTGCCACTATTAAAGCGTAAAAGCCATAATTATAAAATAACAAAGAAAGAAAAAAATAACTTGAATAGATGACTATTGTGGCTATCTGGTGCTAGATCTAGCAGCTTAAATTCAATCCAGTTTATCAGGATTTAGAGCTGAAAATGAAGGAGACAACACCATCCTGCAACAACAAAAATTACCCTTTTGACCAAAACTTATCAATAAAACACATAGTCCCCTTCAATTTGTTAATGGCACATACCACAACTTCTTTTAATGCAGATTTAAGTTTGATAACGAGCTCATCTTCAATCCCCTTAAATTTGTTAAGGGCAAAGTCATGTAACTCCCCACAACTCTCACAAGCACAGAAGTTCAGAGCTTTTACACAAGATCTCAGAGCTTCCTTCTCACCATGCTTAATGAATGCCTTTTTCTTCAGAAGGACAACAAATGTAAGATTCTGGAAAAGCAAAAGAAAACTGCTTTTAGTTAACCGTTCAGAAACAAATTACTTCATATTGGTAATCCCCTATATAGTTCATGATCGTAATAAGTTCCACAAACGCACCTGATCTTGTCTTTTAAGAGAATAGCGCTCAAGGTTCATATGAACAATGATTTCAAGTAGATAGTGAATTTTTGCTTTGTCAGACATAAATTTTTGAGGAAGTTGTGGATAATTCCTCATCATAGAAATGGTTATATCACGCTTAAAAATTTCAAACACGTCCTGGATATTACAATATAAGCATTCAAAAAATTCAGTATCCCGAAGTAGTATGGCTGAAATCTGAAAAACACCATATAATTTATAATTGGCAAAGAACACTAAAGAAGGAACCTATCTAAAATAATCTAAAAAAATTTTGAACTTGAGGGGATACTCTATGACTTCAAAAAATCAAAACCACAACACTATATACTCATTCTGCGTACAACTTTGAATGATGTACCTACAGATCAAACACAGTTACCGTCTATGTTCCATGGTACATGAAAATAATCTTACTGCTCACTCTATTATCAAACTCCAAGTATAATAAAACGTCTTAATGCTGCTAGAAAAATGTTAAACATGGTAACATGATAATATACAAAAATGGAACCTCTTCCACTAAATAATACTAGTAAGTAATCTGGATGTATTTGACCAACTGCCCTGATTTAAGACAAGCATATAGTTTAAGAAAAATTGCAGCACAAAGACATCGCTAAAATAGTACAGATCTGCCAGGTTGCAGAAATATCACCAACTTATTGTTTCACAAGCACTTTCTTGGAATCCATTCTCAGGTGTAAACGGTGAAGTTTGAAGAAAAAATATAACATTTAGTAGGAGTCTCAGAGAGTATCAACAACAAGAACTAAAGAACCTCACCTTTTGTGTTTTGGTGTGCTATTTCTTTTCATTATCACTAGCAGGAACAATCTTCTCCAAAACTGCCTTCCTAGTTGACGCAAAAAGTAGCCCAATTAGGTTTGTTGCGTCTTCATCACCTTATTCAGCTGATAGCTCTTCTTCCAAGAGCATAGATAGGATACGTTTCAATCCTGTAAAGACATAATTTTCAAGTGAATATTTTCTTCAAACACGGAACAAACTCAGGGATCCATGATAAGAAGGAGACCCTTCTTAAGTTTTCCTATGATAAAATAGGAATATAGCTGTCAAATCAATAAAAATAGAAAATGCCTATAAAGGCAAGTTGTAGAAAATACTAGTCTAACCAAACTACAGATAATTGAATTATAACATTAATACTAAAAACCACATAGAAATACGAGACAAATTCAGAAATTATACAGTAACTTATAACGTCTTTCAAACAAAGTTGAGCCACTAGAAGACTAGGCTCACTGAAAGTTGTAGGGAGACACTACTCTAACCAAAACTACATACTATTTTCATGTTGCAATGTATTGTCCACTCTATTGAGCAGACAACTCATTTGCCAAAGCATAGCCTCAAGTCCATAGAAATAATTGAAGACTATGACAGACTTAAACTAGTATATCGAATTTAGGATGAAAAGGGTGTATGCTTGTATTGGTGGGAAAAATTATGAGATCCCAGCATCATGTGTTCCTCATTTTTTAAGGTACGTTATTTTTCTGTGGTTGTATCACCTAGAACATTTACATCTAAGCAACACTAGCATTTTAAAACATAAGTGGAAGTAGCAGAGTAGTTCTAGTAAGTTGGAACACACTAATTGATGAATCACAAAAAGTGTGACAAAAATAGATCTTTCTATTTAAATGAAATAAGAAGTGTTGCCTGTATGATAGCCATCCACCAAGCTCTGTCCTATCACTGCCTAAAACAATATCCTTTAGTGCCTTAGGAAGTAGTTCAAGTTTTTCCCATCTGATCCATTGAGGGATACCAGACTCTTCAGGTCCATAGGATTTTCTCAATTCCATATGCATGGAAATAAGGGCATCCATCATCAGTTTCCCAAATCTGGAAGCTGCTTTCATTGCATATATCTGATGAGTACCACAAAGCTTCTAGCTCCGTGGATGATGCAAGGGTTGCTTTCCTGAACAGCCACCACTGTTCTGAAAAAATAACACAACCTAGACAAAGAAAAACAACAAACTCAATTAACCAAAAGAGAACATAGAAGGCAATAATAGGAGATAAGCGAACATAGAAGTTTGGAATAATGCTTACCCTACATGCAAGTTGACTTGCACGAAGACCGTCCGGAGATTTAGTAGTCAGGAAGGACTCAAGTAGATCAAACAATGCACTGCACTTGGAGATAAGGAAGATGAAGATTGTTCCAGGACTGTTCCAGAGTTTAGGATAGAGTGTAGCCTGCAAGATTTAGTAGTCAGGAAGGACTCAAGTAGATCAAACAATGCACTGCGCTTGGAGATAAGGAAGATGAAGATTGTTCCAGGATTGTTCCAGAGTTTAAGATAGAGTGTAGCCTGCAAACATGCAGATGCATGTTAAGAAGCAGAAATTCAATAACCTAAACAGTAAGCCAAAGAAGTTGAGTATTGGCAAAACAACAAAAAAAAAGAATTTTTCAAACTACAGTATACCCACCTCGTCATCAATACTTCTGAAGGTTTTGAAAGTCCCTGCAAGATTATGTTTTTTTGATAACCGTGAAATTCGTCTGTGACCCGCCCTTTGGACCAGTTATAGCCTTCTAAACTCAGTAGATAATGGGCCCGCCCCTCTACCCTTCTCCACTTAAATACCGGGCTTCACTTTGCATGGTGTGGGGCTTGAACCTGCGATCTAAGCCACAAATCCTCCACCTTTTGCCACTCGAGCTAAGCCTTGGGGGGCAGTCTCTGCAAGATCATTATGAAAGCTTTTGATGGAAATTTGCCTTGACAATTGAAGAACATCCGACCTTCTCAAGTTTACAAGGAGTGAATATTCAGCATCACCATTCTGCAACAACAAAAATTGCACATTTAACAAAAATGCATCAATAAAACATATAGTCCCCTTCAATTTGTTAAGGGCACATACAACAATTTCTTTTATTGCAGATTTAAGTTTGAGAGGCTGAGCTAGGAGAGGATGGAGCAGACAAAGATTTTAATGACATTAACAGGCTCAACAAAAGAGACAACTATGCTGGAAGATTGGGGGGAGATGGGGAGTGCTATAGTAGCTCATATATTGGTAGTGATGAAAGTAGAGATGAGTTGGATATTCTAGCTCAAAGAGGCATCGACTTACCGGCTAGAAGAAAGAGTAGAAAACTAAGGTTTGATCCCGATTGTCAGATAACTATTTTTGAACTTGACATGGTCTTTGAGAGTGTTGTGCAATTTAGAAAAGCTGTGCAATCTTATGTTGTAGAGAACATAGTGCAACTCGAACTTAAGCCTAATGAGAAGCAGATAATTAGAGTCAAATGTAAAAGCAAAATACTATGCAAATAGGAGATATATGCAAGCACTGACAGAAATTCTGGTGACAATATTGTGAAGAAGTACCACCCATTTCATCGCTGCCCTACTAAAGATGAGAACAAGTTATGCACTTTTGTGTACATTGTACATAAATTTCAAGATAGGATTGTATCTCAACCTAACATAAAACTTTGGGAGATTCAGGAGTTGGTAAGGGATCAGTTGGGTTTGTATGTAGGGAGGACTATTTGTTAAAGAGCCAAGTGCAGGGTAATAAGTCAGTTTATAGGTGATTGGAATCTGGAAATCTCTAGACTATGTGACTATGCTGACATTATTAAGAAGACAAATCCTGGAAGTTCTTGGTGGGTTAGGACAGACACGGATACAATACCTGGAAAAAACTTGTTTGTGTATTTTTATATGTGTTTTGAGGCTCTTAAAAGGGGTTGGTTAGAAGGATGTAGGAAAATTATTGGTCTTGATGGATGCTTCTTGAAGGGATTATGTAAAGGGGAATTACTGGTAGCCGTTGTTAGGAGTGGGAACAACCAGATGTTTCCCATAGCATGGGCTGTTGTTGATCAAGAGACTAAACATTCTTGGACTTGGTTCATTGAATATTTGATTTCAGATTTGGAGTTAGGAAATGGTGTGGGATTAACAATAATGTCAGATTGTCAAAAGGTATTCTCTCTTTAATCATTTATATTTACAACTCAGATTTTTTTTTCTATTTTATATTGTTTGTGAAAGTTTCTAATTTTCATATTTTGTAGGGTCTTATTTCAACTATTCAAGAGCTTTCACCTAATGCAGAACACAGAAGGTGTGTTAGATAAATATGGTCTAATTGGTCCATAAATTGAAAAGGAGAAGAAAGAAGGAAGCAGTTCTGGCGATGTGCTAAGGTTTCATATGAAGTGAAGTTGAAGGATGAACTTGCAAAACTTGCAAAACCTGATGAAGGTATATGTGAAGAGCTACTAGCATACAATAAAGAATTTTGGTGCAAGGCTTTTTTTTCTACATCTTCTAAATGTGATATTGTTGAAAACAACATGTCTGTAACCTTTAATTCTTGGATAGTCGGTCCCAGACATAAGTCAATATTACTATATTGGAGGAAATGAGACACAAAATTATGAATAAGCATATCGATATGAGGAGATTCGCTAATACTTGGATAAGAGATGTTTCTCCATTGGCAAGGTTAATTTTAGAAGAAAATAAAGATATCTCTAAGAGGTGTAAAGTATTATGGAATGGAGATTCTGGATTTGAGATTAGTGAGGGTGATACTAGGTTTATTGTTGACCAAGTAAGAAGGAATTGTACTTGCAGAAGTTGGCAGTTGAGAGAAATTCCATGTCCTCATGCAGTATGTGCCTTCTATCACTTAGATCAAGAACCTGAGAATGAAATTGAAAGTTGGTACAAACATGAAGTATACCTGAAGGCTTACCAATACTCCATAAAACCTATTCCTAACATGAAAATGTGGCCTGAATCCAACAATCCTTCTATTGAACCTCCTGAAGTAAAACCTATGCCAGGAAGACCTGGAAGATGCAGGAGAAAACAAAAGGATGAGCCAAGAAAAAAATATGGCAAGTTGTCAAAGAAAGGGGTGAAGATGACTTGTTCAAGATGTCATCAATTGGGTCACAACAAATCTGCATGTAAATCAGTGGTAATTGTTACTTTATATTCAATTTTCAGTTTTCGAATTTACTTTGCATTCATCTTTTTGGATTTATTTGAACGCAGTTGATTGTGTTCTTATTTATTAAACTGAAACTACTTCTAGTCAATCAAGTCAACCAGCTCAACCAATGGCACCACCTCCAAATAGAGCTTCTCAGAATATGAATCCACCTTCAATGTTTACTGACACATCTGCTGTGAAAAGAAGTCGCCAAAGTCAATCTACTGGAAGAGGAAGGGGAAGAGGAAGGGAAAGAGGATATTTTGCAACAAATGCTACTGTAAGAGGAAGGGGAAGAGACAATGCTCAACCAACAAATAATGGAAGCACTCAACCAACAACAAGAGCTAAAAGCCAATGCAATCCACTGGTTTTGGAATTTACACAGATATTCAAAGTGGAAGAACGGTCTTGAATGTAAGTTATCGAGAGAATCTTTATTCGATTAATACAATAGTCATTATAATTCTTTTGCTTAAAATTTGTAAATGAAATTCTTAATTTATACTAATTAAAGTGAGTGATTTGCCACTTTATTTCATGCACTATTGGCATGTTACACTTTGCCAAGCCCCTGTGTGACTTGGGTGCTTGCATAAATCTGATGTCGTTATCTATGTTCAAAAAGTTGGGCTTAGGAACCCCCAAAACAACTGTTATACGGCTACTTATGGCTGATTGTACTATAAAGATGCCAATTGCGGTTCTACAAGATGTGCTAGATAAAGTCGAGGCATTCATATTTTAGGCGAATTTTATGATATTAGAATGCGAAGTTGACTTTGAAGTACCTATCATCTTAGGGAGACCCTTCCTCACTACTGGGCAAGCTTTAGTTGATATAGAAAGAGGGCAGATGAAATTTCGATTGAACAATGAAGAGGTGACATTTAATATATGCAAATCAATGAAGCATCAAAATGATCTTAAAGCAGTGTCCATTGTGAATTATACTATTGAGAACAAGCCAGAAGTATTAATTGAGGAGAGATTAGGTGTTGATACATTAGCTGTCGTGCTCATAAATTTTGATGGGGAGTGTATTGACGAGTACGATGAGTTAGTTGTTGCACTTGATGGGGTGGATTATACTCGTCGCCCACAAAAGAAGCTGGATCTAGATTTGAAGAATCGAGAAATTCTGCCTGCAAAACCATATAATGATGAGCTTCTGAAGTTGGAGCAGAAGGCTCTCCCATCTCGTTTGCGGTATGTGTTCTTGGGCCAAAATAGTACATTGCCGGTCATTATTGCTGCTGATTTGAACTAAAGGCAAGTAGAGGCTTTGATATCAGTGTTGAAGCAGTTCAAAAGAGCTATATGATGGACTATTGCTGACATTATTGGTATTCCAGCGGGCATATGTTTTCACAAGATCCACTCATGCCTGATAGTAAACATAGTATTGAGCACTATAGAAGATTAAATCCACCGATGTAAGAAGTTGTGAAGAAGGAGATTATCAAGTGGTTAGATGCTGGGATAGTTTATCTAATCGCTGATAGTAATAGGGTGTGTTCGGTACAATGTGTACCAAAGAAGGGAGGAATAATTATGGTTCCCAACGCAGAGAATGAGCATGTCCTGATGAGGCCTGTTACAAATTGGAGAGTTTGCATGGATTACCACAAGTTGAATGCATGGACAGAGAAAAGATCACTTTCCAATGTCGTTCATGGACCAAATGTTAAATCGTCTTGGCTGGAAAGGGTTGGTACTGTTTTCTTGACGGGTATTTGGCTACAATCAGATCTCTATAGCTCAGGAAGACCAAGAGAAGACTACTTTCACTTGTCCTTCTAGGACTTTTGCTTTCAAGAAGATGCCATTCGGGTTGTGTAATTGTAATGACCCTCCAGGTCATTTTCGCCTTAATGCCTTTAGAGCGTTCCTATAGCGACACCAAGTCATTTATGACTTGTTGGAACTGACTATTCAGTCGGTCGGTCGTTCGTTTGAGTTTTATGCCCGTTCCCTGTTTTGGAGCTTCTGAAACTTGAAAAGTTGACTTTAGTCAAAACGTCACGTAAACAACCTCAGAATGGAATTATGACGGTTCCATTATCTCTGGAATGGTCATTTTAAGCTAGTGGCATGGTCAGCTTGAATCCCTAGGCTTTTGGCGCGAGTTTGTGCCATTAGGCGTTTTAGCTTTTAAGCTTTGGCCTAAGTTTTACCTTGGTCAACATTCTTGGTAAACATGCTCGGATTGAAATTTCGTCAGCGCGATTAGCTCTGGAACGTCGAGTTGGTCCTATGACTTCCGATGTGAGTTTGAGCACTTAAATGAGATGTTGGAAAGCTTAAAGGCCTAGAGTTGACTTTGGTTAACATTCAGAGAATTAGTTGTCGTATGAGAATTGCGTCAACGACATTAGCTCTGGAATGTTGAATTTGGTCTATTAGATCCTTTTGTTTGGGTCTTGAGATCTTCTTTTTTATTTTTGGGTGTTTAGGCAAAAAGTTGAGTTTTAGGACTAATGGGTTCCGAGGGGGTATCTCTGTCATAGCAATCTTTTTACGAAAATCTGAAAATTCCATTGGGTCTGAAATGTCGAATTTAGTGGGGTAGCATATCTGATTTATTTTTATCAGGCCCCGAATGAATCACGAGAGTTCGTTCTGAGACTTTGAAAAATCTGATATCTGGTGCAGACTTTTAGCTATCAGAAAATGTCTTTTTTAGCGACCAGATCTGCCATTATTTAAAGCTGAAAATCAACATTCAGCCCTCATTTTCTAAGCGCGATTTCTCTGTCACTATAGCTCTGTTTTGGGTGATTCAAAGGCTGGGTTGCTCGAAATTGGCGTGGCTACGCATTGAAGTGCTCAGGGGACTGTCGGGGGACATCCGTTTGAGGTGATTTTTGAGATTTAATTGTTGTCCTTTTCTCCTTCTTTAGCTTTAATGGTCATTTAAATACATGGGCTGATTCCGTGCTATTTCGAGCCCCGAATTGTGTTCCGTTTTGGGACACAAGTTCGGGAAGGTAAAATGAACCTTTTCACGGAGTCGATTACGGGATTCCCGGTGCAGGTCCCACAATCCCGTTTTAGATGAGATTTTGGGCTCGTCTCTGAAAAATGCGATTTAGCTGTCAAAATGACCATATTGACGTTGTAATTCTATTTTTCATAGAGGCAGCATTTTGAGGCCGTACGGAAGGTAAAAGCTCCGGTAACGTGATTTGGAGCGCGCGTGGTCGGCCTACTAGTAGGCTACGACTTTCCTCTCCTTAGACTAAGCATGATTAAGTAATTGTATGTTAATTTCTATGAATTTGGGGTTGAATTGGTGGTTAATCATGTTAAATTCCTAGAAACCATGCCTTAGGCTATTTTTCGGGTATTCCGAGCGGTTAAAGCATGTCTATTGTAGTTGTTGATCATCCTCACCTTGTGGTGTGCCGTATATGTGATTGGTGAATATTGTTGGAGCATGTTTGGCCTTTGTCTAGGCTTAGGCTAGTGATAGCCATAGGCTTGCATCCTTTTGGAGCCGTTGGGCCTTGTAATCTCCCCGACGTTGCTTCAGACGGCTTGGCTCGTTTGGGCCTTAGCTAGGCAGTAACACCGCTCTTGGAACAATATATCCATAAATCCTCTATTTCCATCGGTCCCGGTGTCTCTAATTCTTAGTGTGGAAGCTACTTGTCGATTCTGGTTAGATATAGTTCGGGCTGGAGTGATTTAATGATGGCACTCGGATTATGGGTACTCCCCGTGATCTCGGTTGGCCGCCGATCTTATTTCTAGTCGATTCGCCTCTATTCGTGGTTCAAGTCACCCAATTCAGTCCACCGGGAGTGGTTCAAGTCCTCGCCTTGGTATTATTGCCTTGGTTCAAGTCCTGGCTTTCTTCAGCTGTGGTTCAAGTCCACCGCCATTTGAAGTCGTGGTTCAAGTCCACCGCTCCTTACGGCTTGGTTCAAGCATGTAGCTACTCTCACATCGGTTCAAGTCCTTGGTTATATTTATACGTGGTTCAAGTCCTCGGTTACTCCAAATAGGTTCAAGTCCTTGATCCTCCATCTTCAATTCGGTTCAAATCCGTAACCCCTATCCATTCTGGATGAGCTTCAAGCATATGGATTGGTTCGGTTTGAGTCCGTGGGAAGTTGTGTAAATCTTGGAAACTTCGTCGGATCCTCCTTTTCCATTCTATACTCTTCCTTGTATCTGTCGGGCTTATGGGAGTCTGCTCAGATTTTACTTTTAGCTTGCGCACGAGTGTACCCGTCGGGTTTATGGGAGCCCGATCGTATTTAGTTAGAAATTCTCCTTTTGTTTGAGTGTTAGTACACTCGTCTGCATACATGTTAGATTTCACGTTCTTGTTTCTAGTAGTGTTTTAGAATCTCGCATTTCATATTACTTTTGCTTTTCTTTCTCAGTCGGCCTATGAGGCCTACTGGGTACCTATTGTTTTGGTACTCAAACTACACTCTGGATCTGTTTTTGTGATGCAGGTCCGAGCACCAGCTACCAGCATTGACAACGAGCCTGCACTAGTCTGATCCGGAGAAAAGCGTGAGCACTTGGCGTTTTCTGCTATACCAGTCTCCATCTATATATTGACTTGTCTTTTGCTTTTTGAGACGGTCTTGTTTATGTAGTCCACTTTTGGGACTTGTAATCATTTTTTTAGTAGCTCTGTAAATGTGACTTTCAGGTTCTAGAAGGGATCTCTTATTTGTATATATATTTTAGCTTGCTTCTGCTTCTTCATATACGATTCCTGTTATTTATGTTATTGTTTTAGTTTGAGTTTAGTTTTTTGTCCTCAATCCCATTACTTGTAGTTCTGGGATTGGGGTTGGCTTGCGTACTGGTAGGTTATAGCAGGCCCCATCATGACTTGAGGATTCGGGTCGTGACATGTTGGTATCATAGCCCCAAGGTCACCGGTCTAACTTGTACATAGCTAACGTCTTGTAGAGTCTTGCGGATCGGTGCGAAGACGTCCATGAATTATATTTGAGAGGCGACATGATGTCCTTAGGAAGATTTCCTATTTTGTATCATTTCCGTGCATCCTTTGTCTAATTGGTTTCATGGGATCTCACTTGTTTCACTATTTCACAGGATGGCTTGTACCCACGGTAGAGTGGCCAGTGTTGATGCACCTGGGCTGACCTTATATTACTTGATACGGTAGATTTTGATATGATTCTAGACATGGACTGGTTATCCCCTCACCATGCGGTCTTGGATTGCTACGCCAAGACCGTTACCTTAGCCATGCCTGGCATTCTTCCGGTGTTGTGGTAGGGTGCCTATAGCCACGTTCTGACGGGGATTATCTCTTTCAAGCGGGCTTAGCTATTGGTTGCTTCTGGTTGTATTTCTTATTTGGCCTATGTGTGAGATGTTAGTAGGGAGAGCCCTTCAGTTACTAGCCTACTATTCACCAAGATGAGCATTATTTCACCAAATCTTGTGATCGTTGTCAAAGAGAAGGAGGTAATTGAAGGAAGCAAGAACTGCCACTTACTCTTATTCAGGTAATTGAACTGTTCGATGTTTGGGGCCTTGACTTTGTGGGTCCATTTGTGAGTTTGAATGGGATGAAGAACATACTTGTGGCGGTTGACTATATCGCATCAAAAGGGGTGGAAGTTGTTGAACTTTCAAACAACGAAGGAAAGAGTGTCACCGCATTCTTAAAAAAGAATACCTTCTCGAAAGGGCAATTATCAGCGAGATTCTCACTTTTGTAATAAGTTGTTCAAGACATTGCTTGAGAAGTATGGTGTTCGACACAGCGTAGCAACTCCTTATCATCCAGAGTCTTGTCACTTACCTATAGAGTTAGAGCATAAAGCGATGCGGGCACTCAAGAACTTTAATCCAGACTGGGATGTTGCATCAAATCAAAGGTTGAATGAGTTGAATAAACTTAATGAGTTTCACCTAAAAGCATATAAAAGTTCAGTCTTATATAAGGAAAAGATGAAGAAGTATCGTGATCAAAAGAGAAGGAGCTCAAATCAAATTGGGCGAGACCATTCAAAGTTGTAATGTTTGCTACATGTGTAGGAAGGAAAGAAATATTTGCAAAATTTCAAAGGGAAAGGGGTAATAAGTTCCCATCTACGGGTCGTCGTTCATTCAACGAACCGTAGATTGCCTTTGTAGAATCTAACTCCTAACACAGCTACACCTCTAAGTCTACAGATGCACAGTACGAACTGTATAAACTTTGACGGTCCGTAGTCTGCATCCATTGACTCCAGGTATTTTTAGTGATTTTTTGCTAAGTGTTGAGTAGAACAACGGAGGCCATCTACGGTTCGTAGGAATGACTGTGTAAATATGTGAAAAAATTACTCCAAATTGTGTTCTTCACTTAGGGTTTATGATGGTGCTATTTGTTGTTGTAATTAAATGATAAGTGTTTTGTTGTTGTAATTAAATGATAAGTGTAAGCATTAAGAATAACTAAATTACAATGAAAATTATTATGTTAAAATGCATATTTGTGATGGAATAAGATGATATGATGTTGAAAATGTGTTCATACAAAGGTTATCCTTAGAACTTCTAATATTGGGGTTGATGACTTCGATCTAAAGGACGTAGGAGTCGTACGGCCCGTGGATCAAGTCTCGTCATCTTGAAGCATAAAAAGTAGCCTAAGTTAGGAATGAAGATTTGGATTACGGTCCGCAGAACCTATGACTGACCGTACTGGTGAACCATCATTCCAACATCAAAAACTAAAAATGTTTAATTCCTTTCCTACGATTGGGTTCTACAAGAACCAACCCCAGGACCAAACAGTGTAATTTTCTGCATTTTTTATTTTCTATTTGTTTTGGTTTCATAGTTTGATTTTCATTCGTTTCTTGCTTTGTTTTGTATGTTTGGGTACTAATGACTTTTCCATAGGTGCTATGCCACCGTAGAATATCAACACTTATGGAAGAATATCAAAATCCACCACACCTTCCGCCCAGCTTCAACGAATGATAATGAACTCAGTGGGTTTGAATTTGACCCTAGCCTACGGGATGACTCACCAAAGGCACCGAGGACAACACGTCAGAAGTCCTAGAAACTAGAAATTATTCCGGTGCCGAATGAGTCATACTCCTCCTTCCATGATGGTGCTTCAAGTCTGAGGAGGGAGTTACGAGTTCGGAAGTTGAACTCCACACATTCAACCACCTTCGGTAAAGACAAATGGGCTAGAAAGTTCTGATTTTATATGGTAATTGGTGTATGACCACTGATTGAATAGTAACAGTGGTAGAATGAACTCAATTTGCCGAAAGAATATTCAAACCAAACAGATCGGGTTTAGTTACAGAGAGGGTCATCATTGAATGAGTAGTGTAACTTTTAAAGCGTACAAGCCATAATTATAAAATAACAAACAAAGAAAAAAATAACCTTAATAGATGACTATTGTGGCTAACTGGTGCTAGATCTAGCAGCTTAAGTTCAATCCAGTTTATCAGGATTTAGAGCTAAAAATGAAGGAGTCAACACCATCCTGCAATAACAAAAATTGCACAATTGACCAAAACGCATCAATAAAACACATAGTCCCCTTTAATTTGTTAATGGCACATACCGCAACTTCTTTTAATACAGATTTAAGTTTGATAACGAACTCATCTTCAATCCCCTTAAATTTGTTACCCATGTAACTCCCCACAACTCTCACTAGCACAGAAGTTCAGAGCTTTTACAAGAGATCTCAGAGCTTCCTTCTCACCATGCTTAAGGAATGGCTTTTTCTTCAGAAGGACAGCAGATCCTGGAAAAGCAAAAGAAAACAACTTTTAGTTAACAGTTCGAAAACAAATTACTTCATATTGGCAATCCCCTATATAGTTCATGATCATAATAAGTTCCACAAACGCACCTGATCTTGTATTTTAAGAGAATAGCGCTCAAGGTTCATATGAACAATGATTTCAAGTAGATAGTGAATTTTTTCTTTGTCAGATATAAATTTGTGAGGAAGTTGTGGATAATTCGTCATCATAGAAATGGTTATATCACGCTTAGAAATTTCAAACACGTCCTGGATATTAGAACATAAGCATTCAAAAAATTCAGTATCCCAGAGTAGTATGGCTGAAATCTGAAAAACACCAATATGATTTGTCATTGACAAAGAACACTAAAGAAGGAACCTATCTAAAATAATCTTAACAAATTTTGAACTTGAGGGGACACTCTATGACTTCAAAAAATCAAAACCACGGCATCTAGATACTCATTCTGCGTACAGCTTTGAATGATGTCCCTACTTAGAAAACACAGTTACCGTCTATGTTCCATGGTACATGAAAATAATCTGATTGCTCACTCTATTATCAAACTACAATTATAATAAGACATCTTAATGTTGTTAGAAAAAAGTTAAAGATGGTAACATGATAATATACGAAAATGGCACCTCTTACACTAAATAATACTAGCAAGTAATATGGATGTATTTGACCAACTGACCTGATTTAAGACAAGCATACAGTTCAAGAAAAAATGCAGCGCAAAGACACCGCTAAAACAGTACAGATCTTCTAGGTTGCAGAAATATCAGCAACTTATTATTTCACAAGCACTTTCTTGGAATCCATTCTCAGGTGTAAACGGTGAAGTTTGAAGCAAAAATAGAACATTTACTAAGTCTTTGAGAGTATCAACAAGAAGAACTAACGAACCTCACCTTTTGTGCTTTGGTGTGATATTTCTTTTTTATTATCACTAGCAGGAACAATCTTCTCCAAAACTGCCTTCCTAGTTGACGCAAAAAGTAGCCGAATTAGGTTTGTTTCATCTTCATCACTTAATTCAGCTGATAGCTCTTCTTCCAAGAGCATAGACATGATACGTTTTAATCCTGTAAAGTCATAATTTTCAAGTGAATATTTTCTTCAAACACGGAACAAAATCAGGGATCCATGATAAGAAGGAGACCCTTCTTAAGTTTTCCTATGATAAGATAGGAATATAGCTGTCAAATCAATAAAAATAGAAAATGCCTATAAAGGCAAGTTGTAGAAAATACTAGTCTAACCAAACTACAGATAATTGTATTATAGCATTAATACTAAAAACCACAGGGAAATACGGGACGAATTCAAAAATTATACAGTAACTTATAACGTCTTTCAAAAAAAGTTGAGCCACTAGAAGACTAGGCTCACTGAAAGTTGTAGGGAGATACTACTCTAACCAAAACTACATACTATTTTCACGTTGCAATGTAATGTCCACTCTATTGAATAGACAACTCATTTGCAAAAGCATATCCTCAAGTCCATAGAAATAATTGAAGACTATGACACACTTAAACTAGTATATTGAATTTAGGATTAAAAGGATGTCCTTGTATTGGTAAGAAAAATTATGAGATCCCTGCATCATGTGTTCCTCATTTTTTAAGGTACGTTATTTCTCTGTGGTTGTATCACCTAGAACATTTACATCTAAGCACAACTAGTATTTTAAAACATAAGTGGAAGTAGCAGAGTAGTTCTGGTAAGTTGGAACACACTAATTGATGAATCACAAGAAATGTGACAAAAATAGATCTTTCTATTAAATGAAATAAGAAGTGTTACCTGTATGACAGCCATCCATAGGATTTTCTCAATTCCATATGCATGGAAATAAGGGCATCCATCATCAGTTTCCCAACTCTGGAAGCTGCTTCTGTTGCATATATCTGATGAGTACCACAAAGCTTCTAGCTCTGTGGATGATGCAAGGGTTGCTTTCTTGAACAGCCACCACTGTTCTGAAAAAATAACACAACCTAGACCAAGAAAAACAACAAACTCAATTAACTAAAAGAGAACATAGAAGGCATTAACATGAGATAAGTAAACGTAGAAGTTTTGAATAATGCTTACCCTACATGCAGGTTGACTTGCACGAAGACCTTCCGGAGATTTAGTAGTCAGGAAGGACTCAAGTAGATCAAACAGTGCACTGCACTTGGAGATAAGGAAGATGAAGATTATTCCAGGACTGTTCCAGAGTTTATGATAGAGTGTAGCCTGCAAACATGCAGATGCATGTTAAGAAGCAGAAATCCAATAACCTAAACAGTAAGCCAAAGAAGTTGAGTACTGGCAAAACTACAAAAAAAAATAATTTTTCAAACTTACACCCACCTCATCATCAATACTTCAGAAGTTTTTGAAAGTCCCTGCAAGATCTTTTTTTTTATAACCGAGAAATTGATCTGTGACCCGACCATTGGACAAATCATAGCCTTCTAAACTCGGTGGATAACGGGCCCGCCCCTCTACCCTTCTTCACTTATATACCGGGCTTCGCTTTGCATGGTGTGGGGCTTGAACTTGCGACCTAAGCCACAAATCCTCCACCTTTTGCCACTCGAGATAATCCTTGGGGGTAGTCTCTGCAAGATCATTATGCAAACTTTCGATGGAAATTTGCCTTGACAATTGAAGATCATCCAACCTTTTCAAGTTAACAAGCAGTGAATATTCAGCATCACCATCCTGCAACAACAAAAAATGCGCATTTAACAAAAATGCATCAATAAATCACATAGTCCCCTTCAATTTGTTAAGGGCACATACAGGAATTTCTTTTATTGCAGATTTATGTTTGAGAGGCTGAGCTAGGAGAGGCTGGAGCAGACAAAGGTTTTAATGACATTAACAGGCTAAACAAAAGAGACAAGTATGCTGGACTTACAAACCTATTTGCAGAGCCATAGAGTTCTCCTCCAAATTTCCCAACGAAATTACTGATAAAACCCAACTCCAGATATTTTTAGGAAGTCTCAATTCTGTTGCTGATTTTATTCCTAAAATTAGGTAGGTCTGCGAACCCCTTTACAGAAGGCTTAGGAAGAATCATGTTCCTTGGAGTATTGACCAAACTAAAGCTTTTATCCTTGTCAAGTCTTTAGTCCAGAGTCTTCCTTGTTTAGGTATCCCCAATCCTAATGCTTATATGATTGTAAATCTGCTAAATAAATTTTACAAAAAGATGTCAAGAATCTTGTTTCTAAATAAATATTTGCTAGATGGCAAGCACTACTATCTAGCTTCGATTTTCAAATTAATTTTATTAAAGGAGAAAACAACTCCCTCCCAGACTTCTTGACAAGAGAATTTTTACAGGGAAAATATGAGGCCACAGAAGCCAGCTTCACCTCAGAAGCAAAAACAATAAATGGCTAGACCATTTGAACTCCCTCTCTCAAGTATGCCTCCAATCAGACCAAATGGTTCGCAAGGATCAAATCCTATGATGGACATAGGATTCCAGAACAGATACACTGCATTGGCAGATTACCTGAAATTACAAGTTTTGATGCCTACCAAATTAGTCGATCAAAAGATTGAACAAGGAGCAACATCTTCTTCGGTAAGAACCAAAGAAAGTTACACAATGAACGCCCCAGAGACCTTTGCGAAAGCAGTCCAACCATCGACAGGAAAGAAACCTGAAGCAGCCCCGCCAAAAGAGGAATTTGAATTCCTAGTAAAACAAACACTACTAGCCATAGATAAGCAATATGAAGGAATTCCTATTGAAAGTCTTATTAAACAAGTTTATTCAACCAACAACTTCACGGATACTGATAATCCACTCAAAATTCAAAGGTACTACGAAGCCATATTAGTAGACACTGAGTCTATTATTGTTGAACACACCATGAGTGATAAGAATCCAGAGTATATCATCTACTCCAGATTCACTATTAAGAGAGTTATGTCCCCTACAGAGTGGTATGCAGATCATCAACTTACTCCCATTGCATTATCAATGCCACATAAGCCACAAACTTATAATTGACATGATTACAAGAATGCCTGGTTTAATTTTTTATATATTAGGCCAGGATATACTTGGTTCATTAAATATTATCCAGAAATGGTTAAATCTATCATCCCCAGATGGTTCTATGAATGATGGAATTATTTCGGAGGAAATAGGGAAATCCTACCACAACAATTTCTCAGCAGATTTGAAGAATTTCAAACCAAGGAAGAAATTTCAACTCTCCCAGAACATATTAAAATGTGCAAATATTTCGTTAAAAAGAGAATTTCTTATATCGTATCATGATACTTGGACCCCTATTACGATATAAGAAATTCTCTTCTTAACGAAATATTTGCACATTTTAATGTGTTCTGGGAGAGTTGAAATTT